>JAODUG010019942.1:10016-21830 GCA_027564795.1 Aphredoderus sayanus
ATTTCTGCATTTCAGATGGCGGCGCTGTAGCCTAGGAGCTGTAGTTTGTCTGAGTCGCGCCATAATTTGCGTAGTATTTGCGGAAGCATACGCCATCAGTACACAGACCCATAATGTCGTACGGCGCTAACTTTTAGCTTTCGGTTTTGGACGAAGTCAGATATTACTTGTTCTTGTTTCTTTTTTTCTCTATGTAGAAATATCACACAGATAAACAAACTAATTCTAGATACCATGAAAGTTTAACGCTTACAGGAGAGTGACAGGAGTTATCTGTGTTAAGTTTCGGTCACGGTAGCTGGCTCTGCTAGCTGCTAGCCTGAGATCCAAGCTAGCCGTATGGGATGGTAGTCAGTAGCAGTGCGGGCTCCTCCAGACATGGCTGCAGGTGCAGGCGGCTCTGGTGGCTCTCTGGAGTCCACGTTAGACAGGAAGTTTCAATCTGTGAGCAACACAATGGATTCAATACAAGGACTTTCTGCATGGTGCATCGACAACAAGAAATACCACAGCATCATTGTGCGCTACTGGATGAAATGGTTGAGGAAATGTAAGTAACTTAACCATTGGTAGCCTACCCTCTATGCAGCGCTCTATGTCAGCAGTAGATCGATTTGATGAAAAACACGTGATACCTATAATTATTCTTGATACCTGCTAATATAATAACTTACTAAATGTTTTATTCATTCAATGTATGGCCTAGGACGCAGCATTGAGAAACGTGCAGTAGTGCATAACATAAAACTTGCTTTTCTGCTAAACTACACAGAAACCTGTTAACCTGTTCCCTAGCCCGCGAGCTGCCACACCGTTTATGCAATAGCCTGACAATGTCATATTTTGTATTTGTTTATTCTCAAATATGGCAATTTGGCAATGATTTCATGGGAATAAAACTTCCAAAATCATCCAAATAAGTAATTCACATATAATACAAGTTTATGTTTTTTGTCCTTTGTCCTTTGTGGCGGTGATGTATCTGCATTTAGCGATGGAAAAGAACATGTGATACCCTCTAGAATACGTTACCTGTGATCAGTTATAGGCCTAGCGTTGATATTTAAAGCGCTTGAAGATCGTGTTACTCTCACCTCGTAGGGGACTCTGCCCCTGTATGTGCTGTTTCTGTTGATGCATCGCAACATATTTGAAACATTGTTTACGCATCCATAAACATTTGCTTTTGTGTGCGTGATCAACATATGACCTTGAGAATGTGCTCCAAGATCCAATGTACTTTTGAGTGGACAGTTCTATGCTTGCTGTCAAAACCGGTGTTACAAAAACATTGCTTTGGTTTGATACTTGGAGAGTGCATGCTGATTCCTGAGTGACCCTCTACCACTCTGTGAGCTGGCACTGAAAGGAGGTTCTGTGGTGGCGGGTGCTGTAAACACAATCGTGGAATGTAACTTTTAACATTGAGAGCACTTTGTAAATAAATTTGAGCTAGATAATAGACTATTCCATTCTAATGTACATTTTACTCAATTTTACAAAGGCATTAAATTAGCTATACACTGTCATATTTTAAGTAATATATTAATTTAATAATTTCAGCAATTTGTCAAATGCAAGATAAAGTGCATAACTTTCTTCGATGTTGGAAAAGAGAGGATAGTGGATTATGTGGTTACATAATCTACTATTATTTGTGGCTGTTGCTATTCCTTGTGGAGTTTCCGACAACTTACAGTATTCTATTAATATGCATATTCAATTTGCTTGATTATGTGTAGCTATGTATTTGTTGTATCTAGGTCTGGCCTAGTTTGCACATGATGGCAGTCATGTGAGTCTTGGTTTGATTTCCAAATTAAGAAACATACCTCTCTGGGCTGATTAATTTATTATAATTGTATTGTCACATCATTCTTCCCCATTCAGCAGACAGCATCCATTTAGTACAGTATTGTACAGGCTTAAATATTCAATATACTGTACTGCATATACCTGGCATATATGTTTTGGGTTGTGAATCGAAACTAGATTAATTCACTAAATTCTACATTGATTTTGCACCAATCCTTGTTTTTGGAGCTGATACCAATTACCAATATATTAACACACATTGTGTAGTCTTACTTTGATACTGCCGTAAATAAATGTCATAAATAAACAAAGGTTGATGTAAAATGCTAAATATACATTGAAAATGTACCAGTAATACATATAGTCTGTTTAGGGACAGCCAGCATGTGAGATTCTTGGTCGATACTGATGTTTGCAGTTAAACTTTGGGCAGATAGCTGCTGTTGGTGAAATATCTCTTTCACTATTTAAACACAAACAACATGTGTGCCTGGCAACCATTGCTCTCTTACTTCATGCTAGTTGTGTCCAGCCAGTGACATGGCTGGTATAGTATTAACTCTTCTCAGAATCTGCAACTGAGTAGGCTACTGCTGTCCAGGTCAGACCACAGATAACAAACACAACATTTAACCAGGGCAAAATTGATGCAGCACAACAGATGAACATTGGCCATCAGTGCTCAGCATTTTTATATGTGCATACATTGACTGGGTAAATAAGCTAACAAGGTAAATACACAATTAAAATGTCATTATGTTGTTAAAACCCCTATGGATCATTTGTTTGGGTTGTTGCTTTAAATTATCATTCTGAGTTTGGACGTAGGCTACAGTGTGAAAGGCTATTAATTTGTCTGGTTTTATATCGTGTTGTGGTTTATGGTGTTTAGAGTTGTCTATCAAATGATGTACTGTAATCCATATCCTTTGTATTTTACCGTCAGTTGTGCCTAGTTAGTAAAAGGCACCACCGGTGCTCCAATATTTGTGAAACCATACAATATCAGTTATGACAGCATTGTGTTGGGATGCCAGTCTTGTTTGTTGTGCTTGTTTTGTGTTGTTTATGCAAATGCAGTGCTGAATAGCACTACATTTTAGCTTTCTGTGATTAAAAAATGTTTGTTGCGGGTTTGCAATGAGGATCTCCAGTATAATACGGTAGCCTTGTGGTGCCATTCTGAACATAAGCTACAGTTTTACTTTGCCGCGAGTATCAGTTTGGAACACCTCACTTTAAAAGTGTCATAAAGGCGGTGCTAATACCTTTCAGTCAAATTTCCGTAGATATGATTGCACTACATACATTCACATAATCGGAATGCTTAGTATCAGCCAGAGTGCTGGTGAAAACCTAAACGCATGACATACACTCACTGTTGTCATCATCTTCGTCATGGGAAAAACTTCAGCAGACTGCTGATTGGCCTGATTGTTTTCTACAAGGTCTTTTGAATTGAGGAGTTCCAGACTGACACTCGCGGTGAAATGAAATTGCAGCTTGGAAGATCAAGATGGTCTCACGCGGCTAATAATGCAGTACCTTTTAGAGAAGGTTGCGAGTCTATGATTTTGGTAGGGGAAGGAGAAGTGAACCTGAGTGTACATTTACAAAAGGACTCAAGCTTAGGCTTGGTGCTATTTGAGTACATGTGGTTGTCGTAGTACTTTGTGCAATGACAACAAATTTGGATCTCATCATATTTTTCATCATAACGGGGGAGGAATTATTGTGTGTGTGCATTGAAATTATGTGCTGTGGGCAAATGCCCTCTCCCAGACCCCGGGACCCTGTCAGTGAACCTGTCTTTCTTCCCTTCTCTTCCCAACAGCTGACACACCACACAGGCTCAATTTGTTCTACCTCGCCAACGACGTCATACAGAACTGCAAGAGGAAAAACGCTATCGTGTATCGGACGGCGTTCGCTGAGGTGCTTCCTGATGCGTTCCTGCTGATGAAGTGAGTGGAGCAAGCATGCACTGGCCTGACAATAGAGATGGCTGTTTCAGAAATAAAATGAAAAAATCCCTTTTAGATCATATATAATTTTATTGTCTTTACTAACATTTGCAAACATTGTGTTTTCAGTGGTGTTTGTTTGTGTATGTTGTACGATATTATATTATGTTATGGTATTAAAATTATATTTGTCAAAAAGATAATTGGGGCACTGTACAAGAATTAAAATGCAAATGTGAAAATGAACATCCACACTCTGTATGTTTATAGTGTTGATGGGGACGTTAAGGTGATGAAGTCAGTGGAGAGGGTTCTGACCATCTGGGAGGAAAGGAATGTCTATTCTGGGACACTCATCACTGAACTCAGGGGATACCTGGTCAAAGAGGAGTCCCCCCCTGAAACCCCCGCCGAAAACAAAAGTAGGGTCCCATCTCTTAAATTGTGTGGGAGATTATGATAAAGCCTTGAATTTGTAATCTCCGTGCATCAGTATACCACATACTGATACCATACAAGGTGCAGGACATTATGAAATGTAAACCTTAGGTTTTTTAAATAAACAACAACATACGTGTCTACAAAGCTGATTGACATCTCTTTGTATACAGTGTTTGCTTATAAATACATATGTATAGTATTTTTACTTTTGTAAAAATAAACTAACCAGTATCATTTAATCTTTATTTTCAGCTCCAACTGACAACAAGGCTGCCCTCAAGTCCAAAATTGTTGCTGAGTTTGTGGTAAACATTATTTTCCCCTCCCCTTTCAGATCTATAGTATTGTTTTTTTTCCATTTGGATTTTGTTTTCTGATTATTATACTTTCCCTGTGATAACAATTGAGGAAATCAACTCTTTTCATTATTTCCCTGTGACAAACCGTGACCCAGTTTGTTCACTGTTATTAGTTTGGAAATGCCTTGACTGGCTGATCTCCATGGTGTGTGTGAATGTGTGCTGCAGCCCCAGGCACTGATAGATCAGCTGTCCAAGTACAAGAGATCACTTGAGGAGGTGGAGATGAGGGAGAAACAGCTCGCAGCCATGAGGTTGGATGTCTGCAACGCCGACGCTCTCAAGAAACTCAAAGGTATGCAACTAATGCATATCCGTGAGACAACGGTTTGGTTTTGTCGTTGTTCTCTTTTTATTAAATCTACATGGTAATGATAATTGCAGACAAAGTGGGAGGGAAGAAATATTCCAAGGACTTGGAAGAGGGAAGTATAAAGCTGCAGGACTTTGTGAAGTTCCTTGACCGCCAAAGCAAAGGAGGGCCTCTCTTACTGGAATCCCTTAGCAATGCAGATATCTTCTACGAAATGCAGTACCAGGAAGTGAAAATTGTTGCAAACGTGAGTGACTAGTTTTTCTCATGGTTTTACTGTAATATTATGTTTCTTTTAAGATTTTCCATTTTTCTATTTTCCTTATGAAGCACCTTGTGTGTGTCTATAGTAATCTCTTCATCCTAAAGCACTTTGAGCTGCAGTTTTTCTATGAAAGGTGCTATACAAATAAAACCCATTTTCTGTTACTAATGTGTTGATAAGTGTTTCCATCACACTGGGTTTCTACAGTAGGTATTAAATGAATAAATTGACTTGAATGTCTTTATTTGCTTTGTGGTAGGCATACCAGACGTTTGCTAATCGGGTGTCCCACCTCAAGCGTAAGCTGGACAGCCTGAAGGCCAACTTACCCGACCTGGACGAGTCGCCCATTCCCTCGCCCTCCGCGGACGCGCCGTCTCCAACGGGCTCCGAGTCGCCCTTCCGTGGTCTGGACGTGACCGACCCTGACCCAGACCTGGACGGCTGCGCCATGGACGATGAAGCGGAGCGGCCGGCCGCCAGCCCCCTCTCTGAGCCGGGCGCTTCCCCCCAACGCGTCTTCTCTGTCGGGGAAAGCGACAACTGGGAAGTGGCGGATATGGAGCTGTCAGAGGATGAAATGGAAGGTGGTGGTATTGTAGGTAAGTTAATAATAACATAATAATGTTGAGCATCTATAATGAATGCCTTCTCCTTTGCAATTAAATATGCCCATAACTATGCCCATAACAGTTATATTTCTATTAGCACGCATTCGTTATTCAGGAATAAAACTGATCACTGTATAGGAGTAATGCAGCACAAAGGGATGGCACATTTAGGATTAGTCACAGAAGGGCAAAGCTTCACATTCACAATTTGATCAACATTTATACATGGACTGCAATGTCCGCCTACTTTGACACTAGGGAATGGGCTCAGGCAATACTCGCACTGTTCCACACACACAGATTGACACGCCATTATAATTTGCTTTACCCTTCATGCCTTATGGAGAAATGTAGAATAGCGTAGTGACCACAAAAAATGTGCTAGGGCCTCTTTGATCCTGGTTTGGACTGGTTTAGGTGTTCCCAGCAATAGTTTTCAGGGTAGTTTTCTGTGTCAGAAAGGGGTCTATAGTTGGATACAGACACCAGGTACACCTTTACATATTTGTAGATAATAAAAGCCTAAAAGGAATTGCTATATGGACATTTTTTTTGTTTGTGTGTATGTTTATTTTTTTCTTTTTCTTTTTTTACTCTTTCTCTATTCAGAAGGGAATATTGAATGCCCTTCCCCCGTTGCAGCACAAGATACAGTCACGGCAGGCATTCCAACACTGACCGCTGCAGAGCCTGTAACTATGGCTAAGCCCCCCTCAGCTACCCCTCAAGCCACTCCCCCCTCTGCTGCCCCTCACGCCACTCCCCCCTCAGCTACCCCTCAAGCCCCGCCCTACTCAGCTGCCCGTCAAGCAACACCTTCTTTAGCTACACCTCAAGCCCCGCCCTACTCAGCTGCCCGTCAAGCAACACCTTCCTCAGCTACCCCTCAAGCCCCGCCCTACTCAGCTGCCCGTCAAGCACCACCCACCTTGGCTGCCCCTCAAGCCCCGCCCTCCTCTGCTGTTCCCCTCGCCGGCCTGGCCAACGTTGACTTGAGTAAAATAAGCTCCCTCTTAAGCAGCTTGACATCGACCATGATAAACACAGGTGAGTGCTGCTTAGGTATGTAGTGCCTATGAGACACAACAGGTTTTTGTAAGACTGAAAATAACAACATTCTGTAGTCAACAAAAATGTGTCAACAACTACATTGTCCAGTTTTCCTCATCCCTATCCGGCCATTGTTTTCTCAGGAGCACCTGTAGAAGACGCTGGCCCCTCTGTAAAGGCCACTACTCCTCCCTCTGTGGTTTCCCCGGACTCAAGCTCTCTGGCCGGCGTCCTGTCCCATGCGGACGTGACTACTGAGGGCCTCCTCAGTGCTCTGTCCAAAGCCCAGGGCAGCAGCCTGCAGGGTGAGCAAAACATCTGCTGCACTAGCCATTTATTTTGCACAAGTAACGTCCATCTAAATGTAATGGGGGAAGGGGTGTTATGGCTGTAACACAGTGTGAAACATCTCTCACCCTTAACTCCTCCATCTGTGTCCTCTCTCACCCAACCCAGGCCTTTCGTCTGTTCTAAGCAGCCCAGCGGCAAAAGCCTCTTCAGACCCCTCTGGTACAGGCAAGCTCCCTCCATCTGCCTCTTCCTCCGCCGCTCCCCCATCAGCAACAGCGAGCCAGCCCCCTCCCTCTGTCGCCCCACTGGCCTCTCCTCCGGCCCCCGCCGGGAGACAGGGCCAGGGAGCCCGGGCCGCGGCGCTTTCCACGCCCAACAGGGCCTCCGCGTTGGTCCAGGCTCTCCACGACGACATGGAGCTGCCCGCGGACCCGGAGCCTCCCGCGCCCCCCGACAGCTTGGAGTCGAAGATCCACAGCTTCCTGCAGGGCAACCCCGCCTTCAGTGCCTTCAACCTGGGCTTTGCCGCCGACCCGCCGGGGGCGCCCAGCCGCAGCCTCAGCCCTCCGACGGGGGGGACGGACACGCAGGACGGCACCCCGGTGCGCGACGAGGGCGGGGGCACCCCAACTCAAGACGAGATCATGGACAAGCCGGCGGACGTCGCTCGCTTGGCGTCCGCCCTGGAAGCGGTGACCGGCGCCCCCGCCGCCTATCGGCACGGCGCCTGGCCAGACCCCAACCCCACCCAGCAGCCAGCGGGTGACCTCAACGGGCAGAGCTACCAGCCGTACCCGTACGGTAGCCAGGAGTCGCCGGCGCACGCCACGCTCTATCCGCCGCCGCAGGCCGCGGGCTCGTACCCGAGGCCAGGCATCCTCCAGCCCCACAGCCTGGATCCAAGGGAGGGCGCGGAGGGCCAGGCGTCCAGACTGTTTGCCTACCACGCCGACCAGGTGGCCCAGGACCAGCTGGGGCCCACCGCCGCCCACGCCGTCTTCAATAGCAGCCTCCCTCCCGTGCCCCGGTTGCCCCCCCCTCCCACGGGCTTCGAGACGTCCCACGGCGGGGCCGCGTGCGAGATGTTGCCCCCGGAGCGGCCGCCAGGGCCGGTCGCGGAGGCGGCGGGCGTGGCCAGCATCATCGAGGGCATGGTGGTCCACGACCATCAGCACAAGCCCGTGTTCCACCACCAAGAGCCCCTTTATTGCCCCGACGACGCATACCCTCTCCCAGACGACGGCCACTACCAAGAGCACTACCACGAGGACCCCCGTCACGCAATGCTCTACCCAGACGAGGCTCCATGGGCTCCTTCCGACGACCCCTTCTATCACCCAGACGACCCGCACTTTCGGCCGGCCAGTCCTCCCCATGGGTACCCTCGCGGCCGGGGCCTCAGCCCCTCGCTCTCCCCATCGGAGGGAGCCTACTATGACTACTACCCCCACGGCTCCTCTCCGCCCCACCGCGGCCTCAGGAGACCCCTGCCGCCGCACCACAACATGCGCCACCCGGGGCCGCGGCCTCCCTTCCGGCCGCCCCACCCGCGCCTCAGAGGGGTGCCGCGCGGGCCGCCCTTCCCTCCTTTCCGCGGCCCAGACCCGTGGCTTCGAGGCAAGCGTCCGGGGCCGAGGGGAGGCCCCCACGGGGGTCCGGCCTTCCCGCCGAAAAGACCTTACCCGCCGCCGCGGTACTGACTGGGCAAGTAGAGCTCTCTGCGTCCCACGGGCTGCCCACCGACTGTGGCACGTCATGTTTTGTTGTTAGTCGGACCTTAAGGAACGCTGGGAAGGTGCAGCTGTGGGGAAGGCGCTGAACAATGCAAAGGAAATGTGACTGTTGATAGAGGCAGAGATGTGAGTGTGGGCTGTACGTCTTGCAATCAGATAGAAGAAGGCATGCTGTGGAATGAAGAGGTGGAGCGGTGGAGAAAACACAAGGAAATGAGGCTGGGCGAGACGACACCAAGAGCTGTACATGAAAGCAGAGGTTCTGAGATGATTGCTGTGCTGAAGACGGAAGAGAAAAGAAAATAAGAGGTGGATATATATACATATATAATTCACTTTTTCCTGTTTTGTTTTTGTTCTCATAAAGCAGTTTATCACATACAGTAACAGCTTCTCTTAAATGAAGCTGTTAACAAGAGGGTGCATGTTGTTTGAGTGCATGCTGTCCACATTAAGCCAGTTAAAAATCGTTCGTTTCAAATGAATTTTCATTATTTTTTTGCTAAGAAAGTAACAATAGAATGCAGTCGATGCAGAGTTTTTACTGTTGTTAATATATAAGTTAGAAGGTGTCCCCTCCTCTTACATTTCCACAATAGTTCGTCAACATCTGCTACAAATCTCTTTAAACTACACTTTATGTTAACGCGAAGTGTTTACTTATAGATTTCCTGTTCCTTTCTAGTCATTTGTGTATTCTTCCAACTCCGAATATTTTGTATTTATGAGGCGATGCTCTTTCCGCTAGTACGTAAGAGCCTTTTGGCAACTCATCTCAGTTAATTTCTTGGAGGAGGGTGACAAGTTTAGTTAAAAGGAGAGCAAACAAAGTTTTTTGGAGTTCTTTTTTTAGACTTTCACCCGGACACAGAAGAAAGAAGTTAATTTTTTGGAAGATCACAATATTCGTCTTCAGCTACGTTTTACTTGTGCTGACTTAATAAAAACCTGACTTTGAAAACCGTGTTGCCTATTCTTACCTGCATGTATGCCCATGTTTTAACCTACCATCCAGATCCATAACAGCCAATCCTGCATAAAATATCAAATCAGGACATAGAACAACTTAAACTGAAATATAATAAGTATAAGTAAAAAAAAAGTTAATATATAAGAAACTTGATCAAAATCTGTCATATTTCAGGATGCATTGCCCTTGCCTTTCTTGAATTAGTTTTAATATGTAAATAAAAAGTAAAGATAGTCTCAAAAACGTATCTCCTAAAGCATTCATTCCAAATGCAAACTTGAAAAAACACTCCTGTCCTTAATTCTGTTGTGACTTTGTGACACCAGAATACCAAAATACAAAATAATGCACTTTAAGCCTTTATAAATGTGCATATTTGAGCTTGTAGCATTTTTGACTATTTAACACATTCCTGCCCTACAAACTTTTCCATGTATAGTTGTTGGTTACCAACAACATTTGTTTTTATTTTAGCTACAATTAGGCTCTTTCAGATAATTTGGCCTGTCAGGAATATTTGTAATTAAAAAATATTTAAAAATAAATGTATATATTTTATTCATCAGAATTTTCTTTAAAACCAAAAATGTTAGACTGGGACAATCAATAAATACAGCATATTACCTTTCATTTTTTTTATTGTGCATTACTATTCCACTGTAGTCTTTTCAGCTCATATTAGGATCGAATATTGCAGCTATGTTCTCTGGGATCTGAGCTTCATTATTTTGCAGTTTGACGACATCACAATAGCTTGACCTTGGGTCATGAAGAACTGTATAGTGCATCTCCATCCACCCCCTATAGCCTATGTCTATATCTTCCATTACTAAGCTATATTCAGGAAAACCAAAAGAAAGACATGCATGGTGTTAACTTCCAATTGAATGTGAAGAAGTCGTGAAATTCTACAGTAGCCCTAGCCAAATTGATGGGCTACTAAGCTAAATGTATAGATTTTGGACTCTTAGCATTGTAGTGAATTAAGGCTAACACAGGCTAACAAAAATATTAATTTGTAGGTGCGTGCTTTGTAATTTGTAACTTTTTCAAATGAGTCTATTAGACTAGGCATATAGTAACTTATTATTTTGGAAGTTGAGATCAGCTGTCGTTCGTTTTAATAGAAATCAGCATAGCTAAAGCCTTTAATTTTTGCCATATGTCTATATATTCTGATATTTTTCTATATAATCTGAAAAAATATTTAGTCAAATGTATGCAAATGTGTGATACAGCAGATGTGACAAGGAAGTGAAGTATTCAAAATATTACGGCTTAGGGGAGCTAGCAAAGCTTTTGCCTCTAGATGTCAGTAGGGAGCCGTTTACTGCGCTGTGTGTAGGTCACTGAACAAACAGGCCTAGGCTACGTCACGACCAAAAACATGTTTTCATCTTGTTTACGAAGACTGTCAGTCGACTGCATACTGTAGCCTGCTCTTTCATGTTCAGGCAACCAGATTATAACGCCGTGTTATAGCCTGCTAGAAATGATCGCATTAACTACGATAAATGCATAACCTAAGTAACTGTAGCAAAATCCCTTAGAATACAATTAGCCTACTGAAAATTTCAATCACAGCTGTTTAGAAATGTTTCCATTTTTGTTTGACATTTAGGCTACTATCTGAATTACTCTCCCGTCCACTTTTCATCTCATTTTTATTCCATCACCACCAACCATCCCCCTTCCCCCTATTCCCAGGGATTCACGCTCCAGATATCTCTGTGATGTGATGCCAAGAGCTTCTTAGTCGCGGTGAGAAGCATAACTGATGCAAGAGGCGATGCTGTCGCTGTCACGTGTCTACAAATCCAACTCTCAGGTATCTCTCTCTCTCTCTCTCTCTCTTTCTCTCTCTCTCTCTCTCTCTCTCTCTCTCTCTCTCTCTCGTTGTTTGTAGATATTTGTAGGTCTATTGCTTGTTTATGCCCTATATAGCCGAATTGTTAACGTTAGGCCTACATGCCAGTCTGTTCAGTGTGTGTGTGTGTATATA
>JAODUG010019953.1:0-21829 GCA_027564795.1 Aphredoderus sayanus
TCTCTCTCTCTCTCTCTCTCTCTCTCTCTCTCTCTCTCTCTCCCTCTCTCTCTGTGTCTGTATCTCTCTCTGTATCTCTTTTCTTCAAGTTGTTTCAGATACTCTAGGGGTTTCTGTTTAAATTAGAATCAGTCAATAGAGAGTTTGCCCTAAGGCAATGAAGGCTGGGATTGTGTTAATATATCTGAGCTACGATTACAGATAGCTAGTCCTGTTCTGTCTAATGTGTGCATGCGCCTGTACATATTATCTCACCTTTAGATCACTGCCATGTCTAACACGTTGAACCCCTTAGTGACACACACATACAGACACAGTGAAGACACATTGTTGTAGTGAGTCCAACATACAGTATATATCTTTTTTATAGGATATAAAAAGAATGTGCCCAGTTTCACACTGCATATTGTGTGCATGTCAGTGAGTGAGTGAACATTTACTGTGTGTGTGTGTGTGTTTGTGTGTTTGTGTGTGCGCATGCACAGATAGCTATGACAAATGGTAGCTTGCACATGTCTAATTAACATCATTGAGGCCAGATTGCTGTTAGCCAAATGATGCCAAAAGCTGCCAAAATGCAACACACACATACAGCCAATGGTTTGAAGTGCAGGAGGTATTCCATGACCATGCCAAGAGTGGCCACTGTGTCTCTTGTCACTATGCAGAGATACTGCTGCTGTACAGCAGGGCTTGCCCACTGGCTTGGCTATTTTACTGCCTGTCTCGTATTTTCTTTATTTCTCTTCCTCTTTTCTCACCAGTTTATCCGTTTATCACTGTCTTCGTATCAATGTCGCACACTGCCAATTATCTCCCCCCTCCTCCATCTCTCTCTCTCTCTCTCTCTCTCTCTCTCTCTCTCTCTCTCTCTCTCTCCCCCACTATATTTCTAACTATGTTTCAGTACACTGTCCAGAGAGATTGGGGAAAATCTAATCCACCTTATTGTCTGGCACAAGCAGACAGATGGGCAGAAAGACAGTAGTAGGGACCCTAAAAGGAGATAAAGATTAAAAAGAATAACTCCAATCTCTCTGGGCTATATCTCTTCACTCACTTCAATCTTAATTTCACTCTTTCATTCAAAGCTTCCCTCTCCTCGGGCAAGCTAAATCCCCTCCTATTTGCATAATATGCATGAAAAGGACACCACCACCCCCAACTCAGTGTGTAGGGTAGTAACTTATATTTCACATCTGAGTAATTCTCAATGATTCATTATGGTTAAAGTCATGAATCTAAGGCTGTTACTTATAAATATATTAGATGTCATGCATAACACAAATAGAGTTATGGAGAATTTCATGTTTGAGAGCGATAGTTACAAATGCTGCTACACTTTCATGGCTAAACATAGAATATTGTGTACAGTGTTTATTTTTAAGTTCTTAACCTTAATGAGTTAGCTTTGTCAGTTAAAGTCCAATGGAAAATTGGAATCTTCTCACATATATGTCAAAATCATATTCATTTATTGCAACTATTCTAAAATGTTCAAGAAGGTACTAGGCATTTCACATGTGATACAGGTAGGTTGGGCTTGTTGAAGATGGAGGCCAAGACCTTTCAGCGCGGAGGCAATCACCCTAATAGGGCTTTTTCACTGGCACATTTGGCTGTAGCGAGTGTAGCCTTGCCTCGCTGATTTGGGTTTCCATTACCAGTTTAACTGCGCCCAATCATACCGAGCAGCTCCTGAGATGGGCCTACTCTGGAGTGGGGCCAAAGGGAGCCGGGCCCTCCTCCAAGTGTGCCGCTGTGACATTATGGACTTCGTCATCATTCCATTCATGCAGTGCCGAGAGAAAATGAAAAAACATCAACAACGTTAGGCTACAACAAAGTCGTTGTAGCCATAATACTACAGTAGGCTAATCCTAGCGGAGCAGACAGAGACACACTCCGCCCACAGAGTGTCAGCTCAATACGAGGTATACAATATAAATATCAGTCAGTTTCCCAGGCCTATTAAGCTGCGCCTAGTCCCTTTAAAGCAGGGGTCTCAGACTCGCGGCCCGGGGACCAATTGCAGCCCGCGGAACGATATTTTGTGGCCCCCTACTTGAAATTAAAGCTTAGTGTGAGTGCGGCCCACGCGTTTTTTCTCACATGCACCTATGGATGTGGGCTACCATAGCTCAGGCTAACAACACGAATGATCAACGTTGGTCACTTGACACTTGTGTCGGGAGTGTCACCCGGTAGGGTAAATATATCCTGGAATACTTGATGAGGGCCAGCCTCACCCAGATTCTACCTCCAGCGGCTCCCAGGTAAGTTGAGTTTGAGACCCCTGCTTTAAAGAAAATATCTCCTTTTGAAAAACGTTCTTGGTCTAGAATACATGTAGTGCCTGTCTGATGTTGTTACAATGACCAAGTCAATTTGTAATAAGCCTGAAAGTCCATAATGACAAATCGTTACCGCTGTTGGACTACTACTTTTAAACTTTTAAACATGATTGACTCACCTAGTGATTAGACACACTTTCAAACCTTCAAATGGGTAGCCCTGTGGTAATGGACTCAACCACACTGGGCTGACTGTGCCGAGCCGAGTCAAGCCTTCACATGCAATGGAAAAGGGCCATAACTGTGCGTTCAGACCGACAGTGATCGGGAGCTACATAGCGAAAGACCATCAGTCACTACAATGAGCGCCTGTCAACACATACTGTAGCAACACAGAGAAGAAGTGTTTGGTGATAAAAAGCTCAGCCACTTGGTGACAGGAAGAGTTTGTTAAACGGACTTTAATCAGATTTTCAGTGACACGATATAGCGACTAGAGATGACTAATCAGAGGGGAGATGTGTTAATTTGACGTTCCTCATTTCTAAAAAGAATATATTCTTGCCGATTAAAAATGAAAGCCAAACTGATTGTTATGGTAGCCAGTTTTCCTGGGCAGCTTTCCGAGGTTGTAGGTATCTCTGGGGAGGTATGCATGCATGGATGCCAAACCAAGTGGATATTATTTATTCTACTTGAATGATATGTTAGCTAATACCATTAATTGAATGACAATGGAGAGAATAACATGTGCAACTTCAAAATTTATATATTAATAAAGAACATAGCATTAAATATAAAAGGTATGGACAATTGCAAGAACCGCAAGAATAAAAAATGTAGAAGTAAAAATAGTAATCTGAATGTTTACCTATTTATATGGTAGCGCCATAATCAACTGCCTGCATGTTAATACTTAAAAATGCATTTTAATTTCAGTTTTACAATAAATATGACATCTTTGTTTAATAAGTAAGATACTTCACTGTTCCACTGGCACATTGATAATGTCACTCAAATGTTCATTCAAGACTAACGCCCACATTCCTTAGCATGACAGAGACACACGCACACACACACCCACACACACATTGGCACATCATTCTGCCTCGCTATTGCTCATCTAGTCTCATAGTGTTCCACATCTGTGTATGATTGCCCTTCATTTGAGATGCGTCCATTTCTTCTGGTAGCCATCACTTCTCATCCACCTTCTCACAAGCTGCCTCTTCACACTTGTTTGCTTCCTCAGTCCCACTTTGCCCCAGTACACATCTTAGCTCTTCTTCTCTTATATGTACTTCTCTTATGTTTTCTCTTCTCTTTCAGTCCTGTCCCCATGTCTCCCTAAAGGAAAATGTTTTCTAGCCATTCATTCTTTTCTCATTTGCTATTTCATTGATGTCCACAATTCAAAGGTCGCCTTGTGTATCTGTATGTGTATGTAGTATGAGTGTGTCTGTGTGGATGCTTGTGTCCATACACAAGACACAGTGGCTGGTTGTGCGTTTCATATACCACCAACAGCACACACTAGAAAACAGAAACACTGGAAATATGCTGGGTGAATGCAATGTGTGTGTGTGTGTGTGTGTGTGTGGTGTCCAACAACAACATTCTCTTTTTGCAGCACAGTGATTAAGATGTGCAGGGCGTCCTGCTAGTTTAAACAGTGCACAGTTCACCAATCAAAAGCCTTTCCGAACTTCCTTTTAGAATGCTAATGTGGGGATGTTGGTGCTGTGGAAAACAAAGGGGACAGAATCACGTCTGCCAAGGTAATCCTGCCAGTGTCATAGCAGGTTGGCTGTTGTATTCTAATGGCTGCAGGAGAGAGGTACACACATCACAACACAGACAGTGACTATGGGCCCTATCTATGGTGAAGTCTATCTCTAAGTTATCTAAGGTATGGCCAATACTTTTATGCTAATTTCTGGACATGTGGTGGTGGTAACGGGGCACAGCTAAAGCACAGTTGTGAAAGGGTTGAATTAGAATGACTACATTATCAGTAGGGGTTGTAGGGGCTGTCTTCAATTATGGCCTATCAAATAATTCCCTTTAAAAGCAACTCTGTCAAGGAAAACTCACATTTTAATGAATGGCTACAATCTATATCGGGTTAGGCAGAAAAGCTTCTCGCAGGAGGAAACATATGTCCCTGTTTGGGATGTGCAGAGTCACCAGTGCACATACAGTATATGGCACTTCTAATAAGATAACAACAACAAGGTTAAGGATAGTAGTCATTCGTTAGGTTATTCACAAAATTGGCCAACATAACATACACAAAGGTGACGTGTGTGATTTTAAATAAGTCTGTGCATGTACGCTAAGATATGGTTTGACCATCTGAATAGATGGAGACGCGATCTCTATATTTGGTTTTACTTGACACCAAACTAGCATGTCAATTTCAGCAGATGTGATGTCATGAAAATTAGCACCTGTACCCAGGTGAGAGAAAACCCACCTTGCGACCAATTAAATTGCCACTACTTCTGTTAGCGCTACAACCGACCTTGTGCCATCCGGAGACTAGAGCCCTATGTGTCTGAAACAGAAAGCGATAGGAAACTATTTAGGGGATGTATAAATAGAGGCACACATAGAAAGACATCGCAGAGCGGTATTGTCTGCTAAAAAATGTCACATTCCTTATACAGAAAGGCAAATGCTTGATGAGAGACAAGGCAAGGACATAAAGGACATGCAGAAATGTCAGACAATGCCATAACAAGGCCAAAACCATCTAAAAATAGGTATTAAATATGGTGACAAAGTAAAGATAAGGTGACAAGGGTAGAGAAACAGCAAGGCACTATTGTCAGGCTGAATAGACTTCATTACATCTATTACTCTGAAAAGATCTGATTCATGCCTCTAATGTTAGCTAGATTAATTAGATGCAATATCTGAGCTATTGTACTGCCTAAATGTCATTCAGTCCTCATTACAGCCACTTTGATGTTGAAATTAAACAGGCTTCAGCCAATGTGTGGTCATTAGCTGATTTTCAGCCAAAATGACAATTGGTTTTTTTCCTCTCACAGCTCCAGTACTTAGCCAGAATATGGTTTTGTATGTGTATCCACTCATGCATATAGTGCACAGCGCATACTGTACTGTATGTATGTGTACGCACGTGTGTGTGTGTGTGTGTGTGTGTGTGCACAGGCATGTGCGAGTGTGTGTGTTCACTAGGGCCAATGCAATTTGTGAACGACAGCTATTAAAAGCAGACAGGCCCCTTAGGCTGTGACAAATTTAAACACCTCCATCAACTAGCAAGTAAAAAGTGAGTTTAATGCTAACATAGCTACTAGCATCTCACACATGCTGTGTAACTAGCGATTCTGCGATTCTCGTAATTCAATGCAGAATCAACCAATCAGCGCAATAGCTCGCAATTTTAACCAATAACAGCACTTTGAGCGCATAAAAGTGTCCAATAAAATGAAGGTTTACAATTTTCCCATTCGAGCACAGGTCAACAAACACAGCATGTTCACAGCATGTGCAAGCTTGATAGTAGATGGCTGACAGACGTAGCAAAATGAACAGAATTTACCCACAAAAAGTACAGCTAAAAATCTAGCAAAGCAGTTTGCAAATTCTTTACATGAAAGCGGGGGTAACTGGGGAGTACCTGTTAGTTAACCTTTTGTCTTTAACCCTCCTGTTGTCCTCTGGGTCAAGCTGAGGACAACCCTAGGGCGACAGGAGGGTTTACCCTCCTGCCTAGGGTTAGGGTTAGGAAACTAAGATAGAGAAGAGATCTTTTGCGGGTGATTATTGCGGGTTAATTCTCCTGTTGTTCAAAATTGTTTGGTTAAAATTATGTTAATAATATATAATTATTTTATTATTATTTAGTATTAACCCTTCTGTGTTCTAGAAATCACCAAAAAAAAACAATAACGTGTACCTATACTTACTAAAAATGCCGAAAAAGTATACGTTTTTGGTGCCACCTTTTCTGTTAAGGCTTTTGTTGTAATGTCTTGTTTCAATGCTGGTATGCAATATTATCATTGCCATAAGGCTAATGTGTACTGTATCTCTCCACGGCCGGGCTTTTGATGCAGCTATACATAAACTATTAGATGTAGGATTTCCCATTAGCCCTATAAAGTGCTCTGTATAAAAATGCAATCTTAATTTGTCAATGTTATTACACTTTCATTAGAAAGCCCTTGTGTTAATTGCATGCAATTCATGCAACCCAAGAATAACAATGTCATTGTGACACTGTAGCCTGTGACAGCCTACCCTTGGCATCACACAAAAACACACACACACACACACACACACACACACACACACACACACACACACACACACATGCACACACACACAAACACACAGACACGTCCTTACTCAGACATCTGTTTCAATGAGTGCCAAGTAATTCAGTTTCCTCTCCTTTCACACTCATCACCGCTCTTTCAATATCTCTACTAAGAATATAATAACAATATTACAATAGTTCATGCAGTTGTGTTTACAGTTTAAACAGTTTAGCCAGACACTGTTTTGTGTATAAAACTAACTACAATTCTAACTAACTTAGCTAACTACTGGTACAGGGCACAATACATCTGGTTTTGTAGCTTTGCACACACGTTTGCACACACTGCAAACTGCAGCACTGACAAAACACAATATTCACACAAATAACAACATCATTGCACGTTTAACCTTTTTTGACCCTAACCCTAACCCTATGGCGACAGGAGGGTTAACCCTCCTGTTAAGTTAAAGAAGAGGTCTTTTGCGGGTCATTATTGCGGGTTAATCCTCCCTTTGTCCTTGGGTCAAAATGGTTAGGTTAAAATTAGGTTAATAATATAATTATTTAATATTACATTTCCAAGGGCAACAGGAAGGTTAATTCATTTGCTTTTGGTGTTGTATGGTAGGTATGGTCACGGTATGACTCGACTCCTATTCGATACATACTGGATTTGATTACATACATGCCCATCCTCGAGCTAGATGTCCGACCCCTCTTTGCCACTGAACACTTGTAATTAATAACTGTACGTTTCTAAATTACGCATCTAAATTACCTGACACATATACAGTATACTGTAGCGATCCCCTTTCCAAACTCCAGTCTTGCTTCCATCCACCAATCAGCTAGCAAGCACGCTGTCATAGATAAATTTATGGCAACAAGCGTGTTATGGTGGTATGTTTATTGCCTTAAATGACAGGATGGAATCAACGTCATTACAAGCTCCTATATCATCCTGCTGTGCCTGCTGAGGGCTTTATGCCCACACAGCAGTTAGCTCAGCTTGGAAATATTGAGCACATAAGAGACATGATGTGTGGACCATGGTTTATGTGTATGCGTATGTTTCAAGCCTATTTAGCATGTTCAATTTGCATTTTTGGTCATCCACATAATGCAAGTGTCAGCTAATAGTTGTTTGCTGAGTTTCATAAATATTGCCTTTCTGGGATTTAAATGGAAAATGTAGTCTCTGTCCCTGAAGCACTAGCTCATTAAAACACATTGCTTGTCTTGTCATGTGCAAAAGGCCTATGACCAAGTGGACTCACATTTAAGGAAAGGAAACACACTGTCGTTATTTAGTGTTTATACAATACTGTAGAGTATAACTTAAAGTGAAAATATAAAGGGTTTATATATATATAGCTACATTTAGTTTGCTCTGTGGCTGACAAAATGTGAGCCACCTGGTACAGTACAAAGGTACTGTATGACATGATAAGTTAAACTGATTTAAACTCTCTCTCTCACACTATCTGTGTGTCTCCACTTATCACAGTGGACTGCAGAATGGGATTATGTCTCTGGCAGATTTACTCAAAACTTCCTCCTTGAGCTCTTCACTTTGCTGCTGTCACCTTTCCATGGTCCATCCCTCCTGCCATCTGTTTCTGTAAACGCCTCCTCTCCTCACATCTCCTCTCCTCTCTCCTTACATCTCCTCTCCTCCCACATCCCCTCTCTTTTCCTTTCCTCTCCTATCTCCTCTCCTCTCACACCTCTTCACTTCTCACATCTCTCTCCTTTCCTCTATTTTTTGCTTCTGCCTTCCATGTTGATCTCTTCTCTATATTTTTTCTATCCCCTCATCTCTCTCTCTCTCTCTCCCTCTCTCTCTCTCTCTCTCTCCCTCTCTCTCTCTCTCTCTCTCCCTCTCTCTCTCTCTTTCCCCATCTGTCCCATCCTCTCTCTCCTGCTAAGAGTGACAAGAGAACAGATTGCTTTGCTTGGTTCGGTGATGCCGGGCTTGGAGGCGGTGTCATGTTCGAGGACGGCGGTACCTGCCACCGCACATCAAAGGCTTTGTCACATGTAATCACCCCCCTTCCGCTGTCTTGTCACACATCAGCCTGTTATTGACAGATTGTGGATTAAACCTGGATGTGAAGTCCAGGTCTATCTGTGTTTGCTGCACTCTACAGTACAGGCCGTCATGAGTGGAACAGTGGAGGAGGGGGCGGGGAGCTATCTATTCTGCCTCGGTGACGCTGGACAAACACCATCCACCTTTCCTTCGTTTGTTCCTTCCTTCCTTATTCCCTATATCAACATCCTTCCTTCCTCATAGCCTGCATGCATCACACGTACATGCTATACTTTCATTGTAAACTATCCCTTCTTAAAATCTCTTCTTCCTTTCTTCCTTACATCCTGTTCTCATTCCGTTCTTATTCATCTACTCCTTTTTCCCTTCCTCCATGTCTCGCTTTTTTTTAATGCAAGCAGCCATCTTGACCTTTGTACTTCCATTCACTTTCCTAAATCAACCACCTATACCATCAACACACAAAAACACCACTCAACCCATTCTAGACATTTACCCAGGATCCTCTCTGTCATCGGTGCTATGACTAATGTTGTTTTGGAGCCATCGCTCTCCACAGTGTCACCACTCTGCCTTCAAAATTCAATCATTTAGGGAAACTGCCGTCTGGTGCCATTCCTCTTCCCTCAGCCGCTCTGTGTCTGCCAGAGAGACTCTGTAGGCATGACCGGCCGATGCCCTATGTGGATATTAAACAGTATAGATGCTTGAGGCATTTTAGCACTGATGTGTGCGAATGGGCTTCCCAGGTCCCGCGGGGACTACTGCAGGCCCGGATGCATTAGGCAACCTCGAACTGAGCCAAGCCATGCTGCCACTATCAAGGCTACATCTTTCACTCAATCCTTCGCTATTGTGATTCACTTGTTGAATTGAATCACAATATTTACTCTAGATATATATAGTGGAGTTGTGTTAACCCTTTGGTCGCCGTAGGGTTAGGGTTAGTTAAGTTAGAGAAGAGGTATTTTGCGGGTCATTATTGTGAGTTAATCCTCCTGTTGGTCTTGGGTCTAATGGTTAGGTTGAAATTAGGTTAATAATTATTAATTATTTTATTATTATTTAGTATTAACCCTCTTGTTGTCCGAGGTTTGAACCATAAGGTTAATGTGTCAGGTTAACGTCTGTCTTTCATCATGTAAACAAGAAAATAACATACAGCATTTTATTTTGATGATTTGAATATCATCAGATCACTGTATCGTCTGTAGAGCTATAGATCATCTAAAAATCCATAAGCTGCTGATTGTGACAAATTGAAGGGTTCAACAATCTTTAACCTTTATACTGAAACGTCAGATTTTTTTTTTAAGTTAACGAAAGAGATTTGAGAAATGTATGTTCATCCCAAATAGGATAAATGAGTAGCCTAAATGGGTAGCCTAAGCGAGGCTAGGGTTGTTGTATTTTAGCATGCTAGGGTAAGATGCTATGGGCGTGTGCTACAGACACTACAGTACAGCAGTCAGTACAGCCCATTACACTCTGTCACCAGGCTGGACAAGGGGTTTCCTGTCCCACTGCCCTCTCTCTTCTATTCCTCAAGTGCTGATCAATAAATCAGCTCTCTCTCTCTCTTCCCCTGCATTCTCTTCAGCCGCACAGATTTTATAGTGCTATTATGTGAGAGAATACAGCAGAATGGTTCTCAGTAGTTGCCAGCCGTTCTTTTTTCCCACTAATCCCCCCCTACCTCAGCCCCTCCCCCCCATCAAGCACACCCTACATGCTTTATATCCCCGCATCCTGAGGTCGGAATGCCAGTTAGTCAACGATTATCCGGGAGCACAGCCACTATCCAGACGGAATGCCGAAGAAACGTTGTGGATGAATGGGGAAGTAGCAGGTGGCGGGAATAAACTGTTCGCTAGCCTTCTTTAAGAGCAGTCTTGGCGCGCGCACACACACGCGCGCACACACACACACACACACACACACACACACAAACACATCACGTGCCAGAGCCATGCTTCATGGCAGCATTAGCGAGTAAACACATCGGTGTTATCACCCTACTGTCTGTGGCAGATGGCTTGAAATGCGCTTTCTTAAGCTGTCGGTCTGTGTGAGAGAGCAATATATTGAGTAACCCAGGCTTTCACCTGCACAGCAAACCTATAGTCCAATCATGTGGTCTATAAACACATGCAAAGGTGAAAGAGTGAAAGGTTATAGGTTTGGAGGTCTTTATGTGACAGTTCCTTATTGTATGCTGTGCATGAGTTGAAGAATGCACTGTGACCTGGGGGCATACAGAACTCAGCCAGAAAGGCCTATTGTATTTATACTCAGAATAACTAGGGCGTTAATAGAGAGGATTTTAGGCATAATGCACATTTCTGTGAGCATCAATCTTATTAAGTCTGTGCTAAGGACATTTTTTATGAGCCTGTGTGCGTGAGGTGTTTGTGATGTGTGTGTGTGTATGTGCACGTTAGTGTGCCGCCAGCAGGCCAGACACATTACTTGGTAAACAAAATCAGTAGCGACTGGATTTATCCGGTGTCATAAATCATATCATGAAAGTGCTTAGTCACACACACACACACACACACACACACACACGCACACACACACACACACTCAGCTGCCCAATGCGTCAGGTGTCAAAAGGTATTTATGGTGCTAAATCAGTTCTGATTGGTATGATTGCTACTTTTTAAATCACATTGTTTGTGTGCATGTGTTTGTCTTTCTTTCTGTGTGTGTGCGCGTGTGTGTGTGTGTGTGTGTGTGTGTAGTGCGTAGGTGGGTACTTCACTTTCAGAGTGAAAGTAAGTGACAGACTGACTGAAGGGAACCTCAATGTAGCAAGAACAGAAATGGCAAAATGAAATGAAGCAGCCTAACGTCTGTCTTTCATCATCCTTCCAGGACTGGCATTCATTCTGGTTCTACAGTAAGTGCGTACGTGTGTAAAGATGGATTATTTGTCTGTCGTTCTGGAAGAGACAAACTTTTTTTCAGCCATGAGGACTTTAAATGTTTTAGGGCTAAAAAGGTTAAGGGCAAAAAGCTTTAATTGAATGCACACATAACTGAGTAACTGAGGCTGTGACACTCACCTCTCATTTAGTTGAAGTTGTTGTGTTGGTCGTAGCAATGATTCTTCCATGTGGGACAAAGCAGATGGCCTTACAAACTAATGAAGGACAATGGCAGACAATACAGGCAGAGTTGCCTGGCTTTAAAATGTTTAAGAAGAGTAGATAAGCACAGAGCGAGGATTGCAATCCAAGTACAACATTATATATTAAGAATATGTATTGCCTACTTGACATTCTTAACAGAATTGAAAGAGAAACTATTCCAGTGCTATGCGAAGGTCAAAAACCTACCAAACATTACATGTCTAGTATGTCTCTTTAGACAATCTTTATTGAAATAGTATATTTCTTTTATAAAACTAGCTATTGGTTCAATATTTGTGGTTGCCTTGTGTAACCCTACAGGTGGTAAAATAAATAGGCTAACAGCACATTTATATCATGGTATGTACTGTACAAGTAATAAGGTACAGTACATACTGTACCAAACTACTGCAGGACATACTGTAAAGATAAATCTACCACTAAGTTTAACTAGACCTTTTAGACCTATTAAAAGCACCACCATTTAGCAACTAAAGACAAGATAAATGGCTGTGATTTAGTCTATGCTGTTGATAAACTCACCAGACCAGCAACAAAGATTTAAATTTCAATTACAATGCGTTTTGATCTCCTCATCCAAACACACTTTTCTTCCTGTACCGTTCTTTGTGTGCTCTCCTTGAAAGCAACGGCACATTGTTCTGTAATACTAAGAAGCTGTACATTGCAACAGTGTTGTAAAAGTCGACACATTTGTAAACGTGTAGTAAGCCACGCGCCCGGAAAGGTGTCCTGCCCAAGGGCACGCGCTGTGCGCACCATGCACCAGCCAACATGGCACATATGTTGGCTGGTGCATGTTGTGGTGACGATGATGCATGTGTAGTCACCAGAAGTTCAAATAGATTTATAATCAGTAGGACAGGTGATACTTTGTGAATATAAACCCCCACACAAATACAGACTGCAGATACCTGGTGACAAATGTTCGCCAGTTAAAAATGTCCCACCCTCTGCAATGAATGCCAGATCATGGTGGCAATCACCTACTGTATGGATAATGTCATTCATTCCTTACTCTTACACTCAAGCGTTGATATCTCCTAACTAATCCTCATAATGCTCCAGAACAACTTACCTGTACATGTACTGTACTGTAGGCATATACAATACAGTATTTGTAGAGTTAGCTGCCTGGTGGTGCTGAAGTTAGTCCCACTGCATTGGAACTGTCCGTGGTGCTGATATACAGATACAGAGACTAGCATTGCATTGCATTGAATTGCACCTCACTCTGTTTCCATTCTGGGGATCAGACAACCAGTACAGATGGGCCACAACCTAAATAGACATAAATATAAGTTCAGATAAGACAAATTAATGATATCCAGGGAATATGCTATGACCACAAGATGACATGTCCCTTATCTTTTAAACTATTATTAAAAGGTCAGATGGGTTTTGACTTCTTTCCAGAAGCTAAATTCAAGTCAGGAGGGTCTTTATTGGCTCAGAGAAAAGTTATGCCACTTAAAATCCCTCTAGCTGTTCTCTCCTCTCAGCTGCGATATCAGCCTCTTTTTTATGTTATAATTGCTCTAGTGGCTTTTATTTCATAGAAGTGGATTAGTGTGTGTGTGTGTGTGTGTGTGTGTGCGTGTGTGTGTGTGTACGTGTGTGTGTGTGTGAAAGGCAGAGAGATTGGGGGAAGAGGGGTCTCTGAATGTGTCTATAGATGTTCTCATCATCTTCACAACTTGTACAATTTTCCGTAGGCAACTGACACATGGCCTCTGCCGAAAGTCACCAAAACTCCTCCCTGGACTCCACCACTTTACTGCATTCCGTCACATAGTGCAGGGATGCCATTAAACGGATAATCCTATAAAATAATGTGGCGTGTATGTGTGTGTGTGTGTGTGAGGGTGCTGGTGGGGGTCAGGCAGAATGAACGCATGTGAGCGCCCTTCCAGCTGTACGTCCCCAAACGAGTACCTGGAGTCATAAATGTGACCTGCACGTCCCACTCAGCCCTGCCTGGTTAAATAACAGGGCTAACAACCAGCTATCAGCGCCCGGAAGACTGAAAGCCACTAACATGTCACTCAACACAGTAGGTTTGAATGGGAGCGCTGGGCCTCTGCACGCCTTCCCTTATTACCATCCATTTGTGCCCAGGATGAATAGAGGGGGGCTGTAACAGCCATAGGAAGCGTATGAAGATGATAGAGAGGGGGATGCAGTGAAAACAGGGAGACAAGCGAGGGCAGCAGTGTAAATGATAGCATGCAGCATCGCTAACCACAAAACACTGGCGGACGGACGGGAGAAAGAGAGAGAGAGGGAGAGGGAGAGAGAGAGAGAGGTAGAGAGAGAAAGGACGAAGCGCTGGAGGGACACAGGCGCCAAATGAAAGGCAAATGGGAGAGAGGGAGGGAGGGGGGGAGGAAGAGTGAGACGAGGGCAAGGGTATCAGTTAAAAGGGGGGGAGGTGGTGTGCCAAGATGAAGGGAAGGACTTGTGGAAGTGGTCTCTGGAGGATGAAGGGATGTTTTCAGCTTGCTCCGCCCAGAGGCCAGTGTGTTAGGTTTAGGCAATGCTTTGCCGCGCGTGTGTGTGTGTGTGTGTGTGTGTTACAGGTAACAAAGGACGTATGTGAGAGCTGAAAAGAGCAGTAGGATGAGAAAGAAAATAATCTGCAATAAAAACTGTGGAGGATCGCCCATGAGTGTGAGGGGAAGGTGAAGTAGTAGTAGAAAAAGACATTGAGGCCTTCTAGAAAACTCTATTAACTCGTCTGTGATGCGGTCATGGTCTCCTGCCATTCCCAAGATAAAGCTGTGAGGTGTACTGTAATTTAAGTCTCCCTCTCCCATTATGTTCCATCTGAGTATGCAGTGCATAGCAATTGTAAACCACTGGTTGCCTGTAGAACAAAATAACAGCAATGTGGCCACACCATGAGGCGCTGCTACAAAAAGTAATTAGAATCATAAATGGAATTATAAATAGTTGTGATGACTGGTCTGTGTTGAAGAACTGTTAATGTAATGAATCTAAATCCCTATCTGTGCATCAGCATGTCAGTGGTTGTGTGGTAAAATGGACTTGGCTAACGATTAGTTGGCAAACTACTCGGCCTTATGAATTATTATACTGCTAATTGTGCTCAAAATGCAGACTGGGGACAAACGGAAATGTGTGTGTGTGTGTGTGTCTGTGCGTGCGTGTGTGTGTGTTTTCATGTACTGTATGTATGAGTAAGATTTGGACAGGCATGGTATGATTAGGCTGCAGTTCGTTCTCGCTGTTTATCCTCATTACCGCTGCCAAGGAGCTTACCAGCTAAATTGGTAGAATTCTGGTCCCTTAAATAAATTACTTGCTCTATTTGAGGAGGGAAATCACATTAGAAAATTAGCAAAGACCCAGTACTGTCCCACAGCCAGTAATAGTCTATATAACGCTCATTTTATTTAATTTTATAATTTCCACTCATTGAGCTTTAAGAGCCAAGTGTAAGAATTATGATAAGCTATATTCTGTAGCTTTATGTACTGTATAGCAACTTAAAAATAGTCGATACATGATGGAAATAAGAAGACTTGTCAATTTATAGGACGTTTAATAACTTAATGACTGCATTGATACAACACAGCAATATTTTGACTGGGAACACAGAAATCTTTATTATTTTTTAAATTTTTTATGAATGAAGCCAAAAAGACAACGTTACATTATCATGTCTGTAGTCGTTATCCACACTCCTTGCGGAGAGAGGTTTATTATTGTTAGTAGTCAACTGGATTACTTCTGAAGGAGGGGTGTAGTTTAATGTACTCTCCATGTACTGTGTGTGTGTGTGTGTGTGCGTGTGCGCTTGTGTGTGCATGTGTGTGTGTGTGTGTGTGTGTGTGTGTGATAAAGAGAGTGAGTGCGCTTGTGGGCTTGTGTGTGTGTGTGCGTACTGCAGGTCCATTCTGTCAGGGGTGAAATGAGTTTGGCTGCTGGTAGCGGCTGCTCCAACGGGTACACCTAGGCTGGTCACTAGAGGGAGAACAAGAGGCTGTGCTCTGCTATGAAAACATTACAAACATAACCCAACGACACACAATAAGGGGAGGGACAGAGAGAGAATGGGTGGGAGGGAGAGAGAGAAAATGGGTGCCCAAATGCAAAGTGGCGATGCTGCAGAAAGGAGCTATGAATGTGCAAGAGACGGAAAGAGGGAGAGAGACGGAAAGAGGGAGAGAGAGACAGAGAGCGGGAAAGAGGGAGAGAGACAGAGAGAGGGAGAGAGACAGATAGAGAGAGAGAGCGAAAGAAAATGCCAATTTTTTTCCTTTTCTAAATGTTTACTAAAATGTCCACCCTCTCTCCTCTATCCCTATCGCCCGCTCTCCCTCTCCCAGCACACCACCACCTGAGCAAGATAAATTGTTCAAGTCCAACCACATTACGTCACACTGCAACTCCCAGCATACCCACACACACACGCACGCACACACACACACGCAGGGAGACAGGTAGCGGGTGAAAAATGGAAAGGGAACTGGGTAAAGAGAGGAAGAATAGCATGCATGGCTGCCTTGCTCGTTAAACTCATCACACTATTTTAGCCCTCTGGTTTATTACACTTAGCAAGGACACTAGGCACTGTCTCACACACATGGACCCATACCGCTCCCGTATCTTTCTGCTGCTGGTTTACCAAGACGTGTTTGTGCCTTAGTGTATTTATGATGATGAAGATAATGAATCATGACTTTTTATGGCAATACGTCATCATTCCATTGGACCCAGGGTATGCAGCGGGGGTGGTCTTTGGAGGGAAAACTCATGCTAATGGGATGCTAATCGCATCGTAACCTCTTTGGAAAATGTGCTAACAGGCGCAACCCCAGAGTCATGTGTGTGTCTGTGTCAGTGTGTACACACGTGTTCATACGTACTGTAGTCGTGTGTGTGTGTGTGTGTGTGCATGTTTTATCACAATGTGCTCTGTCACCCTGTTTAGTTTAATAAGAAAGAATGGGTTCCTTTGCAGGGTCTTTTCCTCTGCTGATTTATAAAACATGTGCCTTGGCGTAAACACCTCAATCCCTACGAAGGCTGTGGGTGCTAATCACTATCACTTTAAGGACACATATTTAGTCTTTAATACATAGTCTCTCTCTTTATTTACAAGACAAACAAATGGTTTTCTTTTCCTTGTTTCCCCTCCAAGACCTGTGTGAACAATTTGGGAGACGCATTCACTTGGGACAGTGGAATATCAATATGCCGACTAAGTGGGGTTATTCAAACCAGCAGGACTGAACTACTTAAGAATATGATATGAATGAGTATAACAGCAGGCTATGCTTGGTTTTCACCCTCTGAGAGTAGAGCGGCATGGTAATTGCTGCCTTTTTTGTGTTTAGTCTGGTGATCTCTTTGAGGCCCACCAAGGAGTTTTTTCTCTGCCACCTTAAATGAATATGTGAAATATAGTACCAATTTTTTACCTTTTAAAATGTGCATGAGCCATTTGAATGTGTTTCTGGCAGTACATACTTCCTTGCTTGGGGGATCTCATTTGGGTCACATAGTATAATGTTCCCCCTTAACACAAAAAGCTGTGCAAAGTGAACAAATAATTCTCTAATTTTATTTTAATGCACTACAAACGGAAGGTAGGATCATATATCCTGATTATCAGAAGGGTACTTATTTAACCCTTGTAGTGTCCTTCAGATCAAAATGACCCAAATCACTAGCTCTATCTGGCAGATAGAAGGCGCTAAACCTAATTCTACAGCTTACACAGACATATGATCTGCACTGATGGCACAACAAGGTGTGTGTTTGAAATCCAAGGATAACAGGAATACATAAAGAAATATTTATTAAATAAATAAATACACACAACAATGCCAATTAGAAAACACACAAATCATACATAATCAGATGGCGCCGCCAGGTGGCTAAATACCATATTTTTAAAGCCATCACGAGGGTTATTAAGGCTTAAAATTCACTATCAAACAACAAGAAGTACAGTTGGAGTTCAAAATCTATTATCACATTAGACTTAAGACCTTTTAAGCCTGCTATAGTGTTTCGATTTCTCTGTGTGTATTGGAGAAACCCTTCATATATCCATGTAGTGTGTGTTTGAGTCTCTCACTGTTCCTACTAGCCCATCTCAGGAGAGACTAGCAGTGAACCGTTGTATACAAGGCACACTGCTCGATTTCTGACTTTACTCTAGGGCTTTGTGTGTGCCTCTCTGTGCATACTTTATGTGAATGCATGTAATGTGTGTGAAGATGATTCTCATTGGTTTATTGTACATTTTTCAATGATAAATAAGTACATATTATATAATAAGTGTAATCAAGCATTGTAGTTTTATACAAAGATATACAATAGGACAATGTGTTTTGTACACAGACCAACTGTGACATTAACAACCTATAATAAAAATGGTTAGGGTAAGGTAAATGTACAGTAGCCTATATTGTGTTCAAATGTTTAAAAGATTAGTAATGGTTGCTATAGCAACAAATTCAAGAGCCAGATAACATGGTCATGTAATTGAATGTGCACCAGTGTTAGGTTGTTGTAGCCAACTGTAAACCTGTTTATTTCTGTTGTAAAGTTGGACATTTTAACATGGGAGTCAATGGGGATTGACTTTCTTTTGGATCAAGCCATTCGACAAACTGCATATTTTGGAACTTATGCTTTTCATGGTACCAGATCGACTCAACTCAACTTGCCTCATTTTTATACAGCCATGGCTTGTACAGTATGAAGCCTGATAGCATATTAACAGTAATATTACAGATGTGAGTGAAAACACCCTTGTGGCTCAGACTGAGTAGAAGTTATTGTAGTTACTGATAGTTACTGTGCAAACCGTCCCCCTCACCAATATCTCTCTCTCTCTCTCTCTCTCTCTCTCTCTCTCTCTCTCTCTCTCTCTCTATCTATCTATCTCACACACACACACTATCACCAGTTGCCTCTTGCTGCTTTTTCCTGTCTTCTCTGTACTATGTAGAGGCACATTTATGTCGCCTTGCTCCGACCAACTATAATTCCTCTCATTTTTATTTTTGCTGAGATTATAGTTTGTCCGCTTTAACATTTTCACAGGCACCCTGGTGGTGGACCAATCAGCGACCAGTGGGAGTAGGTGCAATGTCACTGAAGTCAATCTTTTGGTTTGAAATCGTGATAGAGATGGATGAAGCGATACAAACATTTACAGCAATGATGGTTGGTTAAAGCCTGTCCAGTTGTTTCACAATTAACCCAATATCCACAGCCAGTAGGAGGCAACAGCTGCAAACACTTCCCAATGGAACTTGTCTTCCCCCTTTTCAGATGTGAATTTTGGGTCTGGATCAGGCTAACATTCATGTACACATGCACATACACACACACACACACACATGCACACACACGCACACGCACACACACACACACACACACACACATCACTGCCTTTCCTCGGCATGCTCCAGTTCTCCATAATTTCGTCTATTCTAGGTCCACTGTACTCTTTCGTCTCGCTGTCCGTCTCTCCACATAGAGCCCTATAAGCCTGTCAATCAAGTCAGAAGTAATGTGGTTTTATTTGACATCTGTCCCCGTGTCATTGGCTTTTCATAGAAGGGGCTGCAACCTCCAAGGGTACTCTATACAATGAACAAGCCCCTTAGGATGGAAATAGCTAATATGATATATATCAGATAGCATGCGGTAGTAATCCACAGTGTCTACTGAATGACAATTCTTTTAAAATAAATCGAAAGACTCTAAAGTAGAAATCAATTTGGAACCAGAGCACTTTAGCAAAATTTACAGATGAGGATGAACTTGCAGGTGTTCACATATGTAGACATGTTAGGCCAGGTTCAGGGGCGGTAACATCTGGAATAAATGACTTTGCTTGAAGAGATTATAGTGTTTAGATTCAAGCACAAAACTTGTTTCGATATATACATATATACAGTGTATATGATCCATCCACTTTTAAGGATATTTCATAAACGTTTTTAAATGTAAATCTAAATGTTTTTTCAATGTTTTTTCAATTTATCGAGAATTACCCCAAATTTCAACCATGAATATGCACGGAACATATTATTATCATAACACGCTGTGTTCTACACATAAATCATCTGTAATTCATATTCATGTATGACTGAATGGATGGTTTATGCAAAGAAGCCTTTTGAATTATTCATAGTGTAGTTGCCTGCATGTCAAATACTAAATTTACTTACAGTATGTAAGTGTATGCGTGAGAGTGGGTGTACATGGATGTAGCCATTGCATGCTTGTGTGTGTGAGTGTGCATGTGTACAACCAACTGATGAAAGTGTGTCTTTCGTCCAATTATTGTCATCAGCTTAGGATAGTCAGTTAGGCCTGACCTCACGTAATGGGGCCTGACAGTGAGTGGCTAAGACAATAATTACAAACACACAGGCAGTCTGTATCAAAGCCTGTGGGCTAGAATAAAAATCATTTTAGAACTGTTACGAAAGAGAAGCAATTATCCACACACAATGCTGGGCTGAAAAAGGAAATGCAGGCAAAGAATCTTAAACTGCAATGGGTAAGACACTCATTTGTTTAAAAAATGGGGTCATTTGTGTGAATATTAGAGGAAAGTATGAAAGGTTTAATGAAAGCGTGACGACCTGATTTCCTTTTTGGCACTTTTTTTCACAACTTCCTTTTTAACACTTTAATTTCAAATACAGCCTTTGTCTTTTTTCTTCTTCATGTCTTGTCATTTCTGTTTCTCTTCTCTTCTCTTCCTTTCCATTCTCTTACTTTCCATTCTCTTCTTCCCTTCCCTTCCCTTCCCTCCCCCTCCCTTCCCTTCCCTCCCCTTCCCTTTCCTGTCCTCTCCTCTCGCAGTAGATGTCACTGCAGTTCCACCAGGCAGGGGAGTTGGCTGCAATGCATCCTGGGACGCCCGCAGGTGACGATAGTGGTGACGACAGGGTCTGGAGAGGGGAAGAAGGGAGGTAGTTTGAGGGGCGAGGACATTAATACACACAAACACATTTTTCTGTATTGTATTTATTCCCCCTACCACACAATTAACACATCACACATGCATGTGCACACAAGCACACCCATGTCACCCACACACACACACACACACACACACTGTAGAATTCCTCAACAAACCCCATACGTTTGCACGCATACCACAACTACACAAATGGCAAACATTTACCATGCCAACACATTCCTCATTCTCAATCCTCCGGTCAGTTAGTACTGAGGAGACAAAGGGCTGTGGCGCCAGGGGAAATGTGAGGGAAGTGCTGTTGACTTGTCTGTGACAAATAGATAGCAATCTACCCTACTCAAACCACTGTCCCTCCACTGGAGGAAGAGGGACAGCAAGGCAGTGGATCATGTGACATTTAACCCTCTTGTTGTACTCCGGGTCAAACTGACCCAACGCACTAGCTCTTTGTGGCAGATAGAAGGCGCCAATCCTAATTCTACAGCTTACACAGTTATATGAGGTGCACTGCTGGCACAACAAGGTGTGTGTTTAAAACCCGAGGACAACAGGAGGGTTAAAAGGCATGAAAAACAACACAACTACATAAATAAATAATTAATTAACAAAGAAATAAATACACACAGCAATGACAATAAAGAGAACCCATCTTCTGGCAGAGTGTTTGAAACTCGGGGACAACAGGAGGGTTAAAAAAAATGGAAATTTTTTTTATATTATGAACTTGGCATATTGTAACTATAATTTCATGTTTGTGTGTGGTATTGACACGATCCCTCTGAAGTATCTGTATCAAACTCAAGATATCTTTTCTGTACAAGAGCAGCATTTTGTGAAAGGTCTGTGTCTGTGTTTTTCAGAGTGTTTTCCTCCTGGGGAAATGTATTGTTGTCTGAGTGTTTGGTTATGCTATGAAATCCTTTTCAAGTGCCTGTTTCGCCAGAGGAAAGGATAGAATAGCACCAAGTGTTTACTTGCATGTTTGTGTGTGTGTGTGTGTGTGTGTGTGTGTGTGTGTGTGTGTCTAATTTAGGGGGGGGGGGGGGG
>JAODUG010019963.1:0-21826 GCA_027564795.1 Aphredoderus sayanus
TCTCTCTCTCTCTCTCTCTCTCTCTCTCTCTCTCTCTCTCTCTCTCTCTCTCTCTCTCTCTCTCTCTCTCTTATTCATACGTTTCATTCTTTGTCACTCCCCAATAGCTTCAACAAACCAAATGTCCCTCTTTTCATTTGACTGATTTCTCCTCTTACCCCCCACCTACCTATGGACTTCCTTTCCCCTCTCTCCATCTGATCATCCTTCCGTCCATCACTTAGACTGTCAGCAGGAGATGTACTGTCCTATGACATCACTCACCATTCTCTGTGTGTGTGTGTGTGTGTGTGTGTGTGTGTGTGTGTGAGAGAGAAAGAGAGAGAGCGAGAGAGAGGTGGGGGTACCCAGTACTTACAATGTGCAGATTTAAATATTGAATAATATACAATATGTAAATATTTAAGCTATACATTATATACATATACAGTATATAACCAATCAGCTACACTGTAGCTAGAGTCTTGACTTCACTAAATGATTCCAGCCATCCATTCCTGCTTACATAAATGCTGATTAGTCTAATAAGTGGGTGTAGTGATTGGTTGATGCCCTCTGACACCACTTGTGTACAGACAGGAGCGTGTGAGGTTCATTTTCACTCTAATTCCCTGGTTTATACGGCTGAGAGAGCTGTATTTATTTCACTAGTGTTCGCCGCTGGCCTGTTAGCTTTCTCCGACAAGTCGGGACATGCCCTCGTCTAGACTCCTGGAAAACCCTTGGGAATCAAGTCTGTTTGCGGGAAGCGAATGTGTGAATTAAATTATGTCCATGCTTATTTTTAGAGGTAGGCAGGTTAACTGTGCGGAGAAGACCAGTTATCTGGAATGGGCTAGTTGAACATGATCATGTAATTCTCAGCCTCAACCTCATTTGGGAGTAGATGGATAAGATATTTAGGGCATTTACACATTTAGTTTGTTGCACTGGTCCAAATCAGTTTTTGAGTTTGTAAACTTGGAATGCTTTCCCCTTGGTTCACTTTCTTTTAACAAATCCTAGCTCAGTGGTTCCCAAAGTGTGGGTCGGGACCCCCCGGTGGGACGTGAGACACAGAGGAGGGGGTCATGAGATGACTTTCAAAAATTCAATAACATTTTAAAATGATTAGAAGTAACATATTTTAGTAATAATTGTTATTAGTAGTACAGTGTATACATTCCTTTGATGTATTCTGCAACTAGCCTACATTACAATACTATCAAATAATATTATGGCTGTTAAGCTTCTACCTCCAATGGGGATAGCGGGGGCCGCAAGTCTCTGCCACTGTTATTTTGGGGGTCCCAAGCTGAAGAGTTTGGGAACCACTGTCTAGCATACACAAACACAAAAAACTCATCCTAGCTCACCAAAATGCTTCACAATTTCACGTGCAACCACACAAGACTGAGAGAATTGAGAGACTGTTCATAGATAGATAGTATAAAGAGAGGGAGCGAGGAATGTGGGAGAGACATTCAGAGAAGAACTGATACAGAAGTTTAAGAGAGACAGAAAGAAAACAAAGTACCTGTTGTGTCCTTTAATCGGCATCAGCGATTGGTTTATAATAACGACAGCTATCGACAGTCTGATGCCATCAGGCTGGTAATGGAACATGCGCCACCAATCACAATCCTTCCAATCTTACTGCTCAGCCTTGTGTGTGTGAGTGCGTGTGTGTGTGTGTGCGTGTGTGTGTGTGTGTGTGTGTTTGTGCATGCATGCATGGATCAAGGTATAACTGGGAATCCCTCCTTAATGATAAATGAGACCAAATAAAATAGGTTTACTTTCTCCCTTGCTCACAAACACACACACACACACACAGTATACAGTAGGAGTAAGAATATACTGCAAGAAGTGTGTGTGTGGCTGCTGATGTGACGTGTCCTGTGTTCTAATGTTATGCTGACTATGCAGCGAATGTTTATGTCAGCACTTTCACACACACAAACCTTAACACAGACACATGGCTTGGTCAGTCTAGTTTTTTGTAAATGTATCCATCATAGCATCAGGATGGACAAACAGACGCTTTGTACTTTGCTATGATAAGCAATGAGGTGCTAAATCAGAGTTGAGTGGAAAGTTTGGTTGGCACTGAAATGCCTTCGTAGAAAGTGAGCACTAGACACAAACAAAATGTCAATGGACGATTTGTTCTCCCTCTCTCTATATCCCTCCTATCTCTCTCTCTCTTTCTCACTTTGACTCTCTCTTCAAATGTGTTTTAGTGCTGAACACTTTATTGATTGCTCCCCTCAACACGTAAGATTTTAAAGGATACACACATTCTCTCTCTCTCTCTCTCTCTCTCTCTCTCTCTCTCTCTCTCTCTCACTCTCTCTCCCTCCCTCACTCACTCTCTCCCCTCCCTCCCATAGAGAGAAAATGTGTGTGTACGTGAGTGTACACAAGAGTGTTAGACAGGGAAATAGAGAGAGAGAGAGAGAGAGAGAAAGAGAGAGAGGGAGAGAACGAGAGTGTGAGTGAGTGTGTGAGTGTTTGAGAGAGAGAGAGAGAGAGAGAGAGACTATTACCATTACTGGTGGTTGACCTGAGGCAGGTCAGAGATGGACAGTGGTTAATGATAAAAATACCTGATAAGGTGTTCCCATAGTGACGAACAGTGCACACAAAGACACATGCACATTGGGTAGTATATTTGCAGGGATAATCTAATAGGAATGTAGGACTACACACGCGAGGTTGTGTGATTCAGGAGTAAATATTTAGGAAGCTTATGAGTTAAGTCTGAATTTATTAAATGCATAGAGAAACAGGTAATATCCATTTTGTGGTGTTTTTTCGCATGCATTCCAGATAATTTTTCCAACTGCAGCCCCTAAAGCCTGCAGATCAGAATGAATATGACTTGACACTGCAGGTGATGTGTGCTCTAAACAGGTTTTGCACTGTTCACACTAGAAAGAAGAAAGAAAGAAAACAAGTTGGAAGTTACTTCCAACTGATTTATCCATCTAATTTTAGATTTTTACTTAAACTTAATTTTAGAAAGTCGAATAGCACTACATGCATTCCCTAATTTAGTCAGTGGCCATTTTGAGGATAGATATTCTGAACTAAGAAACATTTGGTTAATTCTACTCCAATAAATCCAGTGCAGTGTTTCCAGTAGAATTAAACCACCATTCTCCATTTTAACTGACAAAGTGTTCAATAAGCTAATGTTGCCAGGAACCCAATGCAATCCCAGCCAGTGTGCGCACAATTTTGGCTTAATGTCACTTAGCAATAAACCTTTGTCCCAGTGTATTGAAAAGGGGTATTGGACCCCTCAATAAGCCAACACTTCTTAATATACAAATATAATTTGATATATTGTGATTACGGGTGACTGTAGCATGCCTTACTGCAAGAGAGAGGGTTAAACATGGGAATTGATTTCACAGACTACAATCCACTTCAGTCTATTGATATTTATTGTCCATTCCACTGAGCAAAAGTGCACAAGGACATAAATGACTTTGGGGTCATGGCACATTGTAAATTGAAGGGGGGAAAAAGCATTGGAATTACAACGGTAGATTAAACTCTTAACAGTTAAAATGTTCAAGCAAATGTTGTATGTAAGTCATACAGTACAATTGATACAACTATTCATGAAAAATGCATTTTATATTCATATATTAAGACATCATTTTCCAAAAACAATTATTAATTAGGGAAGAGAGAGGTATCCAACACAATTAGACTCTTCTAAGGCTGTGTTCGAAATGTCCACATATTCACCTGCTCACTCATTCTCCTAAATAGTGTTCACTAAATACAGCACTAACTAGAGGATATGGGCAGAGAGCCTTTGATACATTTCTTACACTTTTCAACTATTTCTTACACTATTGTATATGCGCCTGTTATTCATATTTCTGAATATCTGTCACATAAACAAATGGCAAAATATGCCGTTATGAAATGGGTAACGTAAATTTATTTGATCCATGCAAAGCAGTCAGTAAATAGCCCATATTAAAATTACCGTTTGTTTGTAAAGCAGCGATAGCACTTTCATTTTTAGCTCTTGTATTAATAGCCTAATTAGCCTATTTAATAACATGAGCTACTAACGTAGCCTATATTTCTTAGTTTACAGAAGTAAAATGTCTCATATGGCAGAGGAGAAGTAAGCCACTGCACTGTCGAGACGTAGCCTATGACACATGCCAGATACGCTTAGTCTACTTCATGCTCAGCAGCCACTCTCAAATAAATTACATCTACCGTAGCAAAGAATAATTGTGTTTGCGAGACAACTTCATTCAATAGTGATATGCCCACATTAAAAGTTTGTAGGCTACATTGAGAAGTGTACTGTATGTCAACACATAACAGTTCAGTTGGTTAAAAAAAACATAATGTTGTCAAGAAAAATTGTCCATGTTACTGTGAGTTTTCACATACACTAGGAGATGATAGGATACACAAAACATCCAGAGATTGGTCAGTACAGAGGTGTTGACATATCTTTTGGTCAAACATTAACATCGTAATACCCATATAAATTATACAGCAACAACCAATTTAAATGCAAAATATAAATCACACAGTGGTGAGTTTATTGCTATATTAGTGACACTTGAAATTAACATGAAAATGTGCCCCTTTTTGAAGATGTATACAGCATTTCCTCTATTGTAGAAATCTAATCTGACAGCTTCTTCTTCTTTCAACGCTTTTACAGCACGCCTTAATGCATGATGGTTTACATCGATCAATGTAGGGGTACTGTACATCTTCCGTACGCTACTTTTGGAGTGCCTCGTGACTATTTTATAGTGCACTGTGCACTATAGTGAATGAAAACTTTCGAACAACACTAAATGGTTGGTACATTTCAAACACAGCCTAACTGCCAATATTTGATTATTGAACAAATGATAGAGCATCTAAATTAGTATGTAACACCAGCTATTCAGTTTATACAGTTGTGCAATATAAACATTTACAGACAAACATTATACCTGTTCAATTTAATTGCATAAATGTACCTTTGAGTCCACAAAGGAAAAACTAAATTACAAATAAAAAAGCATATATATATATATATAATTATTTCCTTTGATCAAGTGCTTGATCAAAGGAAAATAAGAGTGTGACAATAAAACCTTTATGTTTATGTGTATGTGTGTGCGTGCATGTTTGTGTGTGACATTGATGAACAAGGGCAGCCTTTTCTCAGCCCTGGATGTAGAGCCATTTCCATCACTAGAGTGAGGCTTAAGTCTACCATCAGTGTGTTGTCTGAGAACCATAAAGTCTGCACCACTTTCAAATCCAAAATGACATTCACACAGCTTCCCAGCCCATTATGCTGGCACCAAGCCTACACATCTATGTATGCCCTATGTACACCCATATTGTCACATATAGACTAGGTAGGTAGATTAGCTCAATTACTGTAGATAGGTACACACACACGCACGCACGCACGCACGCACACACACAGACATTATTGTGGCTTGCCTATTTCCTTAACATGAAGTCAGAGTTGTCAGAGCTGTCAAATCCATAACACACCGTATTTGTCAACACTCAAGAGCGTTCTGGTAATCTAGTAGAAATAGCATTAGCCAGTGTGATGTTATATCCTCTTTGTGCCACACACACACACATACACACACATACACATCTGCACACATGCACGAGTGATGAATTGGCTCATGCCTATTTCATCACTCACCCGTTCTCTGAATGTGTTTTTCTAATCTTGCAAGTGTGTGTGTGTGTGTGTGTGTGTGTGTCAGCTTGCATGTGCATCTGTGTGAATTGCATGTCCATGTTATTTTGCTATAGCATGTCTCGCTATATAGTCAGCCCTCATAGTTTAATTCTGGCTTTTTGTACAAGGTAGTTTTCTCTGTATGAAACATTACTGGAGAGTAACTGTAAAATATAACTGCTATATTTGCTATATCTGGGCTGTATTTTGAGTACATTTGGTGTCTCCAAATCTCAACTGAAAGAAACAAAATAAGATGAACACTGCTGTCATGTTTTGTCCAGGAAAAAGGCTGTTTGTGTACATTGTAGCGGAGTTTATTAAAATGTGCCCGCAGCCCCCATCTATATGGAGGTTAGATAGCCAATACGTGGAGGGGCCATTCCTTATTAAAGAGGCTGAAGGATACCTTTCTATGGATTAAGGTGAAGCAACACTGATGAAGTTGTAGTGTTGCCACGGATACCTGGAGCCACACCAGAGGTAGCAAAACAGAACATTTTAACAAACGTTTTTAAACAGTTTTCTATTAGCTTTGTGTTCACTGTGAATGTTTGCGAACACACTTACATGTATACATGTAAGTTGATACTTTTTTTGTATGCTATCATTATCAATTCAATAAGCAATTTTATAGTGCTTGTCGTTAGGCTACTTTGCATACATCAGATACAGCTAAAGCATTTGATATTAACATTTTGAAATGATACTGTGTTTTTTGTACAGCAGCCTAGGGGATTGATGTTGTTGGAGTATGCTGAAAAACATTAAACTTTTAAAGAAAACCTGCCTAGAAAGTTAAATTTGAACCCACCTCAGGTGCATAGTTGGTATAGATTCAACCCTCTATGCCGGAGTTACGGAGCCTGCTCTCTGTGGACACTTACAATCTCCCCCTTCCCTCTCTCCTCCCTCTCTCTTGATCTCCTCCTCTCTCTTGATCTTCCCCTCTCATCTGCTCCTCTCCTTTCCTTTCCTCTCCTCGTTGTCATGTCGAAATGTGTTAGGAATTTTCACTTCTTATCACAGCTGGCCAGCATTGCTGAAATTCACTCTGACCTCCGCCCACTCACTGCAGAAACACACACACATGCACACACACACACGTGGTTCAGTGTGTCTTTAGGCTTGAGTGTGTATGTTAAGTCATGTTTGCATATGGTTGTATGTTTCCTTGAGATTAAAAATTGTATCGATGCATTATGCCCTTTGGTAATTCTATTAAAATGCTGTGTAACAAAATCATATCAGGTTCATAAATGTAATGTGTTTACCTAAAATTAGATGGTGTTAAGCTAATTAAATGTTAACTAACAGAAAATGTCAGGTTAAGATATAGCCATTGGACCTTAGTTGTGCTACTAGACTTGAATTTAATGGCTCGCCAAATTCTAACAACCATGCTTGCTAGCAATACAGAGACGACATGCCATGTCCTGCCGATAACGATAGTTAGTAAAACGTCCTATCAGGGCCGATAAATCCGCCAAACGATTATTCGGTCGACCTCTTAAATATATACAGTATACTGTATACAGTGTATAGAGTGTATAGTTATGTATAGTTATAGACATACAGTAAACAATACTATGTAGTATATAATATATTAACTAATGCATATTACAATCACTTTAATAAAATGTCCACACACATACACAAGGACACATATCCCTGAAATAAAACTGTAACTTTAAAGTGACATTTAGAACAGAATAACGGCTAAAAGCTTTTCTATTAATTCTTCAGTTGACCTCAGAAGTGGATTTGTAGAATGGTTAGCATTTGCCTTTGCATATTGGAATTGAATCAGCACTTTTGGTTTATTTTGCAGAAAAGAATCCTCTGTTTAATTTTGAGTTAGTGCTTTGCCTTTACAAATATTCAACATGCTTGAAACGTTATATACCAATTTAGAAATCACACACACACACAAAACCTCAACTAATCACTTTATTTTGACCACAAAAAAATCTACTCCCATTCACTGCTTTCATCCCCTTCTAGCAAATAATCTTGTTTATAAAATGGCTGACTATCACATTGTGGAAACAAAGTCTTCACATACAGAATTTATCAGGTGGGTGAAGATCAGGCCATCTTCAACAGTGTGCTGGGACTTGCAGCTTCATGTGTAGAGAGTGCAACATGCTTGAATGCTTCTCATTTCAACAGCAGCACTTTAAACAATGTGCTAACACATGTAGGTTCATGTTTCCGAAATGACATGGCATAACATGCACATGGTTTTAACTATAGCCTACAGTAGGAAAAGAACATGGATTCTGGGTCTGGAGATGCATGTGAATAAAGTGTGTTTATATTTAAATGGGAGCATTCATAATAGGAATGTCTACTGTGTCTGTTTCAAAGCTGTGGCTTTCAAAGGTGCTGTAGGATTTGATACACATTTAGTATAATTTCTTAGAAATGCCATAGACATCCATTAACTACAGTATCAGAGTGAAATGCTGTGAGAATATCTGCTCTTGCTGAACGTTACTGCATCCACATAAGGCAACTTAGATGTGACCAATCAGGGCCTCTTTCTCCTGATCGGTCCAGTGAATCTACCTTGCCTGTTGATCACAATGGCTGACCAACGGGGTCCAGGGAGAGGGAGCAGAGGATGATGTGGTGGGTGTCTGAGTTGTTGGCTTTCAAAATCTCTCCCTTTTGTTTTTCATTCCTTTTAGCTAGCTCTCATCTCAACTCTCAAATCCTACTTAAATCCGCTTTAACTTTAAGTGTGCGTTTGGTAATTCAACGGCAAATCCGTTTGACGGGAATACTACTGTGTTAACACTAGTCGCAATACAATATTCACATGCACGCACTTTGATGAGGAGGTTTCCCCCTGAGCCCACCAGAAAACAGACCTGAGAGAGAGAGAGAGAGAGAGAGAGAGAGGGAGAGAGAGAGAGAGAGGGAGAGGGAGAGGAAGAGAGGATGAGATGGGGGCTGCAAAATGTTAGGCCAAGCTAGAGGAATGTCAACACGCTAGGGAGCCTGTGTCTGTGCATGTGGGCACAATCCTGCTACACACACACACACACACATCCTCTGCCCTCTGAGCCACTCGGCTCTGCGATGAGCCATGTAAAATGAAGACAAACATAACTGGTTGCCATTAGAACTGGACTAAGCTAACGCACACACACACAATATAACTACAGTATGCGTACAATACATGCTTTCACTGTTATCTCAAAGCTTATTCTTGGCTCAATGCCTGTAGATACACATCACACACACACACACACGCACAGATCTTCGTTTCTCTTTACTACCGTCTGTTCTTCCCTTCAACTCTCTCCTCTCTCATCCATTATGAGTGTTTGGACGTTTATTTTCAAAACAACAAGAAGTCTTAATTTCCCTTTCTGGTTGTTCTGTTCTCACAGAACCAACATTACCAGAGTCTGAAGATCTTCCTGTGTGCGTGTGCGTGTGTGTGTGTGCGCGTGTGCATGTGCATGTGTATGCCCTTGCAGTAGATGATATACTGTACAGTACAGACTATAAACACATACACTTTCTCTCTCCTGTGTGTGTGTGGGCCAAGTTAGCCTAAGGTTTGGCCGTAGGTTTTTGTCCTCAGCTCATTTTTCTCTTCCCTAGCTTTGACAAATGACAAAACCTAAAAGTCTGAAAAAACGTCCACACCAACAACAAAACAGTGTGATGCATGCTATTATGTGTGTGTGTGTGTGTGTGTGTGTGCGCGTGCGTGTGTCAGAGAATTGCAGACCCAACCTGAACCATAACGTAATTGTGCACGTTTTTTATTGTGTGTGTTTCTACCTGTGTTTTGTGTGAGTGCACATGTGTATGATGCAGTGCGTATTCACCACTGTGTATGGTACTCTGTCACACTGTAACATTGCTACAGACACACATGATTGATTATGGCCTCAGAAACCATTCATGTGTGTCTCTACCCTCGGTACATGCCAGTACCTCCACAACACGCACACACCCAAAGCACACCATTATTTCCTGTCAACCACTATGGTCAACCCACACCTCTTCCCCACAACCCTGTTAAACCATTTCAGACTCCCAGTAAAGCCAGTGGGGAAAAGCCTGAATCCTGCTGGCACTGTGTGTGTGTGTGTGTGTGTGTGTGTGTGTAATTATAACCAACTCACATATCGCTGGTAAATAATGCTGGAAGCAGTGCTAGCATGCTTTGCAATCATTCTAGAAGCCCATTTAGCTGCCAGGGCAACAGATTGGTCATCTGGAACTAGCCGCTGGTCTATTTTGGAGCTTGATGATTGATTGATTGATGGCTCTGTCACATGTACACACGCTCGCACACACACAGACACACACACACACACACACACTCTCATACTGATTAATATATACGAAATGGCTGAAAAGGCTTTGTGCAATCTGTATCTAAAACTTAACAGTTACATGTAGTTTTCCTGTGTTTTGCTAGGATGTTTTTTGGCATTTATTGTTAGTCACTTTGTTGATTAAAGTATTCCTTTATTAAATAATAAAAAATGATAGTAATATTCTGCTGTGTAAGGAATATAAAGAACACTTTGCTTGAGTTAACAAAATTACCAACATTTACAGCCTGAATTCCCTAGATTAAGCAATTAACTTTAATTAAAATTTCTTTTTATTTCCCATAAAAGTGACAGTAAACTGAGGTCGAACTCATTCTCAGTTACAACATAAATGCATATAATTCAAATTATTTTCATTTAATTCAACATGACACATAATATTCCCTCTTGTAAAAGTAGCCATTCTTTCAAATTAGGTATCAAAATTAAGATCAAACCTGGTGTCAACATTTATCACCGGCTTCCTCTTTGGAGCTGTAGTTGAATTTTATCGCTTCTGAGAAGCGATTAGACCCCGTCAGGAGTTTTTAACTTCTTTGTCAAGGTCAGGAAGTATTTGCAGAGTATCCAGGATGAAGGCAGTAATTCAGCAGGATATTATCTTGGAAGCCCAGAATATTGTCATATATTACAGTCCATTAATTAAGACGACCTTTTCTGTACCCATCAATCTTTCCATTTATGCAACCATCCATTCACCCACTGCCTTCCCTTCTCCACCTCTCTCTTCAACAAACTCTCTCTTTCTTATTGCCTGCTCTCTTCTGGACTCTCTGGTTGTCACGCTGTGGTCGTTGTATAACAGCTGTTCCCTATTAGAAAATAAGACAAGAAGAGAAGATGCTGTATAATTTGCATGTTAGCATCTCAGCAGCTGCTTACAGCAGCGAATAATCCAAGATATATCCCTGATCCTCAGAGGTTGACGCTTCTCTCAGGATTTTATCCACTCTTAATACTATACATCCAACATTAAATTGAGACAATCCTGAGCCTAATCTACTCTACAGTATATAGAGGCCGAAAGATTATGCAACATATTTATCGCTTGTAGATCTATGAGTTCCCTGAACTCAGAGAGGCTAACTGAAAATCCCTAGGGGAAGTTATTCTATTCTGTTATATTCAATTCTACTTATTCAAACATTTTATCCATAGACATAGTAGATTAATTTGATGTTCTGTTAGTGGACAAAATAATGGAATAAACATGTTTTTTCCACCTGTACTTACCAAGTTCATTCATGCATCTGAAAATGTCTCTCTCAAACTGGAGTCACTCTGTAAACTAGAGTTAACTCCAAAATACTTACACAAAGGAACTATCACACAGCAAACTACTGGATGTTATTAACTCACATACACAAGTACAATTTATTGATTACTTCAGTGATGACCTAGCCAGGGGACAGGCCAAATGGAATTTATATTCCAAAACAAATAATGTGTCCTGTCTAATAGGACTTCATGGTAGATAAACCTGTCAGCATTGACTGAGCACGTGGCGAATATGGATTTTACTAAACATGCAAAACTGTGTGTGTGTGTGTGTTAGTTAGAGAGCGTGATAGAGAGAGGAGAGAGAAAGAGAGGACATTGTCTATTACGTTTCTATCTATCTATTTGGACTTATAGTAGCTACCTGCAATTGTCTCTCATTCACTGCCCTTACTGTACAGTATTTCATTCTTTCTCCTCTTCTCACTGCTTTCACTCTCTCTGCTCCTCCCCTCTCTCTCTGCTCCACCCCCCCTCTCTCTCTCCCCACTATCTGTGTGTCTTGCCCCTTGGACCATCCATTCACGATACATGGTATAGACTGAACGGGAGGTATCAATTTAACTCTCTCCTGCAATATGACAGCAGTCATCTTGCTGTGTCCCTGTAGGGCCGTCAGGCTGGCCAGTGAGAACAAGATAAAATATCAAGAAACAGGATTTATTTGAGGCTTTTCACTCACACACACACACACACACACACACACGCACACACAGATGCACAAGCACACACACAAACTAACACACATCTGATGTGTTTAGATGAAATGAGAAAATCCACAAGGAGGGATGTTAATCTCTGTGGGAGGGATTCAGTGACGGGTTATAGGAAGAACTTAATACCAAACTGTGCAGGAAGTTTGACAGTTGGTATAGGTCACAGAGCAGTGTAGTGTGTGAGAAAGCATCTGTATGCTAAATTACTGAACGGCCAGTGGGATTTAGTATTCTGCTGTGTCACATCTAAAATGAACATTGAAACCGCTTTGCTAGATGCTGACTTGTAATACTTGTGTAGTTTTGACCCACACAGCATATTAATACTTTAATCCCTTTCCTAAAATGGACTAAAACTGTTCAAATAAGTAGAAAGTGTAATTCGAACAAACCCTTATGGATCATTAAAAGTTTAAAATCATTATGTTATTTTGTCTGTCGGTGACAGTTTTCAATCAATCAAGAATCATATGGGCTATTTACTGCTATTCATTGGAGGGTAAATTCACAATCACAACATTACATTTTCTTAAAAACTAAGGACATTGTGGAAATTCTTCATATTTAAAAAAAATTAGAACTCAATAGCTGGGACATACAGTAAACTGTTAAATACAAAACTGGCAAGAACTTGAATCAAATATAAGCTGCTATTAATAATATTGCGTGGCTTCTACCCAATCCTATGTATGGGTATGTGTATTCAGCAGTACAGTGTGGCTTTCTGACCCATACCAGCAATTCTCTATGTGTCAGCCGGTCCAATATTTTACTGTTACACACTTTCAAAATGCACAGCTCCCTGTAGGAATAGAAAGTGGGTCCACTGATATATTTTCTACTGAGTTGTGACCTGGCGGGCCAACCATGCTACTTCACAGCTGCTACCAGTGTGGTTTATGTAGGCTACACACACACACACACACACACACACAAACGAATATGCTGACTGAGGTGAGTACAGGCACTGTAGACAGGCATGCACAGGTATACGCATGCAAATGAGCTGCATCATACATACATATTCAACCACAGTATAAATCCATACTGTACACACGCACGCACACTTTATGGGTATGCAGAAGTCTACTGCAGATAAAGAAGTTAGATGGGGCCACACGCACACATCAATTTATCTGCCCCATATTTACGAAATACAAAATTACGTGCTGTAAATCAGAACGCCAGTGTTGCACATCAATTTCATTTCATGTTGTTACCACAGAGTGAAACACATAACTCATATCTGGTTACCCACCTGTTTGTGTGTGCGTGCGTGTTGTTGTCTTTGTTATACTTTAAACAGTTGTGTGTATGCAGAGCGCTGCCGGTTCTACCAGTGACTTAGCAACACACGCCATGTGTCTCTTTATGCTAATATAGTGTTCTGGGAAATTAGCACAGGGTCTCTCTCAGCCGGCAGCTAGCTGTTATCTCCGCAGGATACCTCTACTTAAGAAAACGTATAACTCTTATGCAACAGAGGAAAACAGGCTGGCTGTCGTTGTTAGCTTCCATACGGTTTGTCTTTTACAATTAAGCTGTCCTTCAGACATGTTTATCATTGCTATGAATTGAATGTCTGTTCACATAGTAACTGTTTTAACAAGTTTTCTATTATAATTCACAATTTTAGTTTTATTTTAACCTCAAGCTACATTAATAATTATTAAAACAATAATTATTGGGACTTTGGGTATGTATAAAGTACTGTACATATTTGCCTGCCTTTGTGCAAATAACTATCTATCTATCTATCTATCTACAGTAACGTATCATTGTCTTTCCTCGATGCAAAAAGAAACACGACCTAAACCACAGTACAAGATGTCCCTATGTTTTCCTGGGTCCCCAACACATGTATGCATGTCACAACTGTAAGCACATTAACCCTAATGAATGGGTGGAAAACAGTTGTGTGACTGTTATAAAACCCAGGGGTTACAGTTTCTGAGGAGAGCTGGTGACATTTATTCTAATTTACAGAGCTACAGTGTTCCTCCTGATGTCCTATCTATTACCAAGGGTCAATGACTCGCACACGGAATATCATTATGCTTATTAAGGCTGCTTGTTTGTACGCTGATGAAGCAGGCCATTATGCATAGCTGTGAAGTGTGTGTGTATGCGTGTGTATGTATGTATGTGTGTGTGTGATCGTGTGTGTAATCTCAGGGGTGGGGAGTGGGGAGTGCTGGCAGGTCAGACCTCCCCCACTGGGTAGAACAGTTGAAGGATGGCCTTGCTGCTGAAAAGGCCTCTCCAGCCAAATATCCCAGGGGCCATGGCCTTATTATAAAAGGATATTTATTGAAACCAGGCTCATAAACACTCTTACTGATGACTTCTGAAGGAGGGATTATGGTCTCTGACCTGACTGCCACCACCATCTTTTTTGGTGTTTTTGTTTAGTTGTTTTAGGCTGGGGTATTTTACTTTTAAGTTTGGGATATCAATATCTCCTTTGGCCTCATTGAAATGTAGGATGTATTAAGAGTGAAATAAATCCTGGGAGATGTTTCAACCATGGACGAATAGGGAAATAGCTTATATTATCATTTGCGGTTGTCAGCATCACAGCTGCTAAAGATGCCAACATGATAATTATTTCTTCTCTTTATTCTCATGTCTTACGAGGGCAAAGGTCATCAGCATTACATTGAACAACAGTCAAAGTGCAAGGCCCATATCACATTTGCTTTATATACTGTATACAAAGTAGCAGAGTAAATGAAAGAAAATGAATGCAAGAAGTGAGAATGGGATAGAAAGACAAAAGGGAAGGTGAAAGGTTGAATGAGAAAAAGAACCATTGGACCAGTGGGTTCCAAATAATACATATATTAAATTACAATGTTCTTAAATGTTGTTTTACATCTTGATTAAACATTTATGTTAAATTATGTGCATGATGTGTTTAAGCATTTATAGTTGTTTACATTGCTCATATTTTTTTATAGATTTCTCACACCCATGCATGCGTTCACTAGGGGGTGTACAATGAACCACTTCTTTTCAAGGGTCATCATTGGTTGATGTTAATGAGACAGGGATCTTGTCATATTAAATATGGATGATTCCAAGTTAGGGGCATGAAATATGAATGAAACATTGGCCTGACATCTGTATCGCCTGTGTCAAGTGGCAAGTCTATAGGAACATAAGGGAATAATCCTAAAACAGACTTAATGAATGAAATAAAAAAAAATAAAAAAAGGCAATTTTAAAACATATTGGCTGTGTCAAGAAAGGAAAAATTATTGACTGAGTGCAGCTGGCTTTTGAAGCTGGGCAGTTTTGTTTTTTTCCTTAGTTTTTCTCCAGACACAAGGGTTTCTGCCAGCCAGAGATCAATATAATATTGTTTTTGTGCTGCTGATCCTCAGAGTTGAAGTGCTAATCTGAGGTCTTGACTCTCTGTGGTCACTACAAATCCCACAAGATGTGTGACCAGAGCAGGACACTCACCCCTGTGTCTGGGATAAAACTGCCATTAGACACACACACATTCATTTACCCTCCAGACTCAAGGTGCAACTTCTTCACCTTTGGAACCAAGCATCTGACCTCTCAGCAAATGATTAACAATTGCTAGATAATGGGATTAAAACAATGCTTTATCCATATGCTTTATCGTTTGTTTGTGAGACTGGCTGTGATTTCTCAAATGATACCTCATTATGTCTGCATTAAGTTTGAGTAATGCTACCTTAGACCTTGGAAGCATTCTAAAAGTAATCTCAAACACAGATTAATTCCCAGCCCCACAGTACTTTGCCCTGCGGGGGGCTGTGGAAGGTGTTAGGGAAATCAAATGAGGTAATTCGCTCTGTGCCTCTCCAAGAGGGAATAAGCCCTGTGAAGCAGGTATATGATGCTGTAATCTATGGCTATGTGAGCCTTTTATGCAAATTGAACTTCTGCCTGAACAGCCTATTACATTTAAATAACATAATACCTCTTCTTCCTTTCCGAGAACTGTGAAAGGCCTTGACTTCACCAGTCTACTTGTTTTGAGAACTATAGTAGTAGAACACTTTTTTACCTATGGTTACACAATCACCTTGTTTAGTGGTTGAGAAATATAATTATCAGGTAGGAAGACATATGGCTTGCAGTAAAAATCTTGACCTGATTGTGTGACTAAACAAATTAAATGTGCTGTACATTTCATTCCTTCATCCTAAACAGATCTTTCCTCATCTTCTTATCTTATGTTGCCGTACCTTTGGTAAAATCAACGTCTCTTTCTATTTCTAGTGGCTAGGAACCAGTATGAGCGAATGGGCAATGATGTCACCATGCATTGCGGTAACCTAGACAACGATGCCTCGGTGTCATGGAAGGTGAATGGGACGGACATTAAGGCCGGACACCGCCTAGATGGGCCCAAGCTGGTTCTGACCCAGGTGGACCTGGGGAACAATGGGCTTTATAGCTGCTTCCAGAACCCCCATGGTGAACGGAGAGACACCATCAACCTCCGCATCGGCAGTAAGTCACTTAACTATTGCTATTAAGGTCTATCAAAAATGTTGAATGAATTGGTGTATGACTCACTAATCATTAATTCATATAATTCATAAATCACTAAATCACCGGGTCTATTAATAACCTTTCATTATTAAAGACCTGATCCAGAACACAAGTTGTATACAGTAGATTATGTAGGATAACCGAATAACTCATATCACGTCTATGGTTTAATACAATAGATATCTTGTTGTCAGGAGTGTTGACAAAAACATCTTAAGTTCATTATTGACGTAGAGTGTTTGACAGTGCATAGTATTGGTTTTATAAGGCTGATGCATTGTTTCGCTATTGTTGCAGAGATGAAAACCCATAATTCTAAACAGATGTTAACTTTTAAATAACTGTCTCCACGTAGTTTCTGTTGCTTGAGCAGTAAAATTTTGTATCCACTAACACTTGATGGTTAATGCTAAATTCATGACATTCAAAATAGTTGTTCATTAAAATTTTAAATGCTAGCATAAAAGTTTAATTGTCATCCTATAGTCCTTGGGGTAGGCTCACAATCACACAGGCTTTAATGATCAGTTGTTAAAATGACATTTGGTTGTCATCATTGCAGTGCCTTCAAATAATGGCTAAATGAGTCAGTTGTCAATTGAACACACAACGGTAGTCCATGACATGGCAATGGTTCTCCTTTAAGAACCATTTTTCTGACTTTCTACTCTACTGTATATTCTAGTTTGCATATGCAGTAGAGTATATGCAAAGTAAGGGTGTCTCCATGGTATAGGCTCATAAAATAAATCTGAGGTTGAGAATTATTAGGATGAAAATATTTGAACTATTGGTTGTGTATTGAAGGAGCCATGATTTGATTATTTAATTAATAATACTTAAATTAAAATAAAATACGTAAATTCATTTACGTGAGTTCAATGTGACATCCGGTGTAATTTACATAAAATTATACTCGGCCACACCCAGTTTTTATACAGACAGACAGACTATAGCTACACCCTGATAATCCATCGTACTCCGCTATACCTAGCTGTGACTGCAGTCAGATATGGTGCTTTCATTGTAAATCATTCCCGCCCTTTATTACCAGCAAGGTTCTTTTCTGGAGTTGTCAGAAGTTCCCACCCTGCTCTTCCATTGTGGTCAAACATTGTGGCTGCATTTCATAGCAGCGTTAATTAACATTTATTTACCCTGTGTCACAGCTTCCTCCTTCATTTCATGTCACTTAATATTTAAGCGAGTAAGGTTTATTTGTCTGATCAGATACATTGGCAGATCATTGAATGTCCTCCCTTGATGCACACCATTGTTTTAATATAACCTGTTTTCATGATTTAATCCATCCAAATTTGACTGGTCTTCATTACTGTGGTATGAAATAACCACCACTATCTTGCATAATATTTTAAGTAAATTGTTTTAACATACAATCTAACTAATACTAAATCAATAATTGACATTTGCTATAATATTGCTTAGCTTACAGATTAATTCAGAAGGCATTGTACTGTAGCATTAGGTCTTCATCACATTAGCAATTGACCTACAGTAAGTAGCTTTTATCTGAAGTGCAATGAGCATTTTAAGTAGTGGCTTGTGCAGTGGGACTGGAACCCACAACCTTACCTGGCAATTCATTGCTCTAACTATTTGGAAGCCCTAACAAATGCATATATGAAAAATTGGTATTACAATAGTTATTGAGATAAGACCATCCTTAATTAAGTTCATGATTAAACTTAATTTTATGTTCTGCCAAGGCTTGTTAAATATAATGTGTTGTTATTTGTTATTGTAAGACTTTTTCTATTATAATTATACTGGTATTTTGCAAATGCAACCTTCATTTAAAAGGACATCTATGACGGTACCGTGTACTTTTTTTGTTGTTGCTCAAAATAAGAAAAATAAGAATAAGAACATTTCTGTGATATGGTTTGTAAACAGAATATATCAAAGCAGATAGAGGAAAGCAGAATCCTTTTAAAATGTTAACATTTAAATTTGTTAAATACAATACAGCCAGGTGTAGGGTAACTTACTTTCTACTAGATATTAAAAAGCAGGTTTATAATATGTGATATTTATACATAATTTGTATAAATGTCAACAGTACAAAAATCAAATCAAGATATATGTCATTGATACAAACCATCACGTTTCTTTTTTCTTTAAAAGTATGCCATTAAAAATAAACAATTTAATAAAAATTCTTGATAAATAAGGTCCTGTAAAAGTTTGACACATTGGTTAATTATATGGCCAATGATGAATTACAGAATACTGAGTTAATACAACATCAATGGGAATGGTATGCTGTGATAGATTACATCGGCAGTGTGAATGATACAACCTGTGTGTGTGTGTGTGTGTGTGTGTGTGCAGGTCCAAGTCTGTCTATGTGTTTATTAAAACTTACTGGAAGTAATTAAAATTGCACATGCAAATGGTGTTGTGTGTGCGTGTGTGTGTGTGTGTGTGTGTGTGTGTATGTGTGTGTTCACGGAAGCATGTGTACAGTATATGGTAATGATTTGCTACCATCACCATGTTTATCTACTTATCCTTTGGTAACTTTTATGACATATTATCACAGGTAAAGTTGACATATGTTATTGTATCTACAGACAGTGAGAGGCCCTCTGATATCTGTGTTTTCTCTTTCTATCGCTATCTCTCTGGGTGCCTGTTTCTCCATTTTTATTCTTCTGGTTTTTCTTTCTCTCTCCTTTTTCACATGTTCTGTCTCTGTCAATCAGCTGAACTCATGGCAGTTACATTTTATTTCATTCACTTCAATCCAATTAAATTCGGTGAGGCTTTTCCAATCTGAAAGAGGAGGTCTCGTGTATCATTAAAGAACGATGTGTCAATAATCCTAAATCACAAACAAGAATGGATTAAATCCACAATGTTGTTTGCTGAAGTGTCCATTTCATACCATGCATGAAAACAGCCAAACCAGTTTTGCCACGGAATTACTGGAATTGATAGCTCTTTAACCACCTCGTTCAATCTCTGCCAATGACTGAGTTTCTGTACAGATATGATGGAACACACTAGAATACTGAAATCACTGCAACAGTAGTCTGATTTGACACAATTTTGTCTTTACACTGAGGGCAAATACAACACCATCCTAAAAACAGAAAGGAGTTTCTGCTTTTTTCTCTCTCAGTGGAATCTGTCTGTTTCTTGTCCATCTTTGTCTGCTGCTGGTCTAACTGTAAACTGTCTAACACTAACAAAATGTTTCATTGTTTTAATACTGTATATTTGTCGCCTGCATTTACTATCCAAAGGAGAGCAGATCTTAGTTTACAGTTGTTTATACTGGAACCTAAAATGACCTCAGCTTGTGTATGTGTGTGTATGTTTCGTCTGTTCACACCAAATTTATGGGGTGTTTGTGATCTTTCTTTTGCGGTGTGTCAATATGATGTCATACTGTAGCACAGCTTGAGGGGACCATCAGTGTGTGTGTACATGACAGGATGTTATTTTCTCCCATACAGTGCTATCAGTAGCCTTCTCATCTGCAAGCAAACACCTACAGTATGACACACACACGCACACACACACACACACACACACATGCGGTCAGACGACTTGGTGACATATGTTTACACAATGCAGAGTACATTTCCAGGGTGATTTACAGTTGAGATATGAACAGAAAGGAGGGTAAATTGAAGAGAGGGAGAGAGTTATGTTTACAGAGAGAGAAAGAGAGGGATATACAGATATAAACACAGATAAAGAAAGAATCCAGATATGGTACTAAATAGGATTCCGCATGAAGGAAGGGAAAGTAACTCTATATACCACTGTTATGAAACATAACACTGCTTTTCCCTTTGTGTCACGTAAGGAAGATATGTCCGTCCTGGCTTTATCTACCTATCTGACTGCTGCTCCTGCCTTCACGTCTTCCAGATAAATAATTCACAACATCCCAACATAACCTACGGCCACACAGCTCTCCAGCCTCAAGGCTGATTTACAGCAGCGCAACATCAACTGCAGCTCATCCACCTTCCTGGAGACAAGACAACCTGCCTCCCAGTGTCCCAATAAGGCTATTAGCCCGCCAGTTAGACCGCTAGTCAGTCACAAAGTCTACCAGCAAGCCATCCTCCATGCACACCAGCCTGTTAGCATACTGTACTAGTGGGCCATTCAGCCATTTAGCCAGTTAAATGCATGCTGTTAGAAAGGACAGTTGGACAAACTAGCCTATCAGCAGTAATGATGGTTATGAAAGCAACGATACAGGGCTTCTGGCCAATCACACAGCAGTATGGTGACTGTTGTGGTCTCAAAGTGAGTACAGATGCTGAGTACTGAGAAGCAGGCAGGGTTAGATACAGTGTCTTGCATTGTCTCACATGCGTAAAGGTCATTTATATAATAGTTTAAAGGTGCTATATGTATTAAATGGCCGCCTGCTCCAACCGATTAGGGGGCAGCATTTCACCAGAAGATTGTGGCGTCCTCCACACTCCCCATCAGAGCCTCTGCTCCAACGTTTTCCAATTCTTCAGTCAATGCACTACTGGGTCCACTCCACACAGTCTAATTGTACATTAGGTATAAAAAAGAAGCCAACTAGGCTACTAAAGTGATTTATGCCTATTACATCAAGGCAAGAAAACACAATTCAACCAAATTGCTAAAACAAGCTGGTCAACAACACTACTATGTAATTATCTTCCTGTGTGGCTGGAGTTTTGACCATATTAACAAGAAAACAGCCACAGCCAAACAATATTGGCTAATCAACGTGTGGTTTGCCGGCAACTTAGCCAGCTCCTCTGTTCTTTGTTTTCAAAGCTGGTCTGGCCCCGTGTGCTGGCTAGTGCATGTGTGTGTGATTGTGTGTGGCCCATATGAAGAATTAGTTTCTAGTATGGCATGGTACGCTTATTGTGACATCTAGTGGCAGACATTGATCCTTTAAAGGTAAATAGTTATAATACTTTTCATAAAGCCTTATTGTAAGCACTAATGAAAACAAGAAATGTTGTAGGCCTACATCTCGGGCTGAAAATGTGTTCAACATCTGGACATCTTTATGCTTGGGATTGACTCACAAAGTCAAGAAATAAAGCAACTGTAAAGATTCAGGTCCCAGGAGTAATATTTGAAATAGATTTGTCCTCAAAGTTATAGATGAAAGTTTAAAGTCTCTGTGTTGTGGAAGTGGGTCAGCTTATGAGGCTAGGTTTGTGTGTGTG
>JAODUG010019973.1:0-21819 GCA_027564795.1 Aphredoderus sayanus
TTTGGGGTTCCTTGCTGGAGCTGCTGCCCCCGCGACCCGACCTCGGATAAGCGGTTGAGGATGGATGGATGGATATAGAAGCCAGTGAAAAAAATCATATCATATCATACAACACATATCAACATATTTTTTTATCAATACAATTATTCTCCTTGGACACAAACAGAAAATAATTCAGACTACAACGTTAGAAATACTGTAACTGTAGCTGGTAAATGTGCACTATGCTTGATTAGGAAATGTTTACATTTACAGTGCACATCATTTAAATGTGCACACATGGATTTAAATCAAGAGAGGGAATGATCTCTTGACCTGGTTTGATATCTGCTAAATCAAATGCTCTTAGTTAAAAGTCACCATATGGGTACAATCACACTTGTAAATATATACAGTATTTTTATTGTATTTTAGTAAAATGTTGGAAGGTAGGAGATGTAACAGAGATGTAACAGATGTAACCTGTTGTAAACCAAATGGAAAGCTACTACAGTCATAATGGTCATTGTCAGATGAGTTTGGGTTGTATATTATATATAGTGAAGGATTATGCTGTCGCTGTTTATATTTGATCATCTGTTTTCCTGCTCAGCCGAGGAACAATCTCTGAACTTACTGTAATGTTCAGAAATTACAAAAACTGAGTGGCAGTGGCATTGTGCACAAGTGCTATATGATTGAAAACATCCATATACTTTCAGTGTAAGTGTGGGCGGCTGCATGAGAGGGGTACATAATGGTGTGAGCCTCTTGAGAGATTAAAGTGGAGGAGTAGAGTAATGGGGTATTGGTATTGTGATATTTGGAAACTTGAATAAATAAATAAATAAATAAATAAATAAATAGTTATGGTTAAGCAATAATATGCTAATCTGATTAAGGACAGTATGAAATATATTAAGTTTATGATTAAGGTAAATGTGCACTTGTTAAAGTTACAGGTATTTAAGCAACAGTTCATGACATCGATTGTTATTTTTAGAAAAACAATAAGGTAAGATCAACCACACTACATTTGAGGCCTCATTCGGTCCTTTATCTTCACTGAAATGTGGCCATCTAGTGACTATTAGGGGGAATTCAGAAAACAGGTGCCTACACACGAGTTGTATAACTCTCTTTCTTTTCTTTCCAGGAAATATTCCTGAAAATGACACATATACACATTCATCCAAATATATGACAATACGGACATCAGGACCATGGAGGAAGTGAACTCTACTGCTAATGGCACAACAGACAGCCACGTCGATGCACACGGCCTGTGGGAGGTTATTACCATCGCCACTGTGTCAGCTATCGTCAGCCTCATCACCATCGTGGGGAACGTTCTGGTCATGCTCTCCTTCAAAGTGAACAGCCAACTGAAGACGGTCAACAACTACTATCTGCTGAGTTTGGCAGTCGCCGACCTCATCATCGGCGTGTTCTCCATGAACCTCTATACCTCTTACATCCTGATGGGCTACTGGGCCTTAGGAAACCTGGCATGTGACCTGTGGCTAGCCCTGGACTATGTAGCCAGCAACGCCTCAGTGATGAACCTCTTGGTCATCAGCTTCGACCGCTATTTCTCCATCACCAGGCCCCTGACGTACAGGGCCAAGCGGACACCCAAACGGGCGGGGGTTATGATAGGTCTGGCTTGGCTAGTCTCACTTATCCTGTGGGCACCCCCAATTCTTTGCTGGCAGTACTTTGTGGGGAAAAGAACTGTGCCGGAACGGCAATGCCAGATCCAGTTTTTCTCTGAGCCGGTGATCACCTTCGGGACCGCTATCGCCGCTTTCTACATCCCCGTGTCGGTCATGACCATCCTGTACTGTCGGATCTACAAAGAGACAGAGAAGAGGACCAAAGATCTGGCAGAGCTCCAGGGAATTAATTATCCCAGTGACCCCACAGCTGCCCCGCCCCAGAAGACCATCATCCGGTCCTGTTTCAGCTGCAAACTAAGCTCAACCTCCCACGACCGGAACCAGGCCTCCTGGTCTTCTTCCAGCCGGAGCAACGCGGCCAAGTCAACCGCCACCACCAACGACGAGTGGTCCAAGGCCGACCCGCTCACCACCTTCAACAGCTACGCTTCCTCCGAAGATGAGGAGCGGCCTGCGTCTCCGGGGGCGTTCCAGCCCTCCTATCAGAACCGGGCGTGCGAGGCCAACAGGAGCGTAGCCGGCAGCGAGAGCGAGCAACTCAGCAGCTACGAGGACGACAGCTTCTTCCAGACGCCGCCCAAGCGCGACTCCCAGAGGAGCAAGAAGTGCGTGTCCTACAAGTTCAAGCACGCCACCGCCAAGGACGCCGTCGCCCAGCAGCAGAGCAAGAACGGCGACGCCAAAAGGGTGTCGTCCACGTTTTCTTCGGCAGAGTCCATGAGCGTGCCGCCGTCCACCTCCTCCACCTCGAAACCCATGGATGCCACCCTGAAGAGCCAGATCACCAAGAGGAAGAGGATGGTGCTGATAAAGGAGAAGAAGGCGGCACAGACGCTCAGTGCTATCCTGCTAGCCTTCATCCTGACCTGGACTCCCTATAACATCATGGTGCTGATTTCTACCTTCTGCTCGGACTGCATTCCCCTCTCCCTCTGGCATCTGGGCTACTGGCTATGCTACGTCAACAGCACTGTCAACCCCATGTGCTATGCCCTCTGTAACAAGACCTTTCAGAAGACCTTCCGTATGCTGCTGCTTTGCCAGTGGAGGAAGAAAAGGGTTGAGGAGAAACTCCACTGGTATGGACAAAACCCAGTGGCCAACACCAAATGAACAGGGACTATTGATTTTCATGTCTACTCTAGGCAACAAAGATGCACGACAGTGGCGTAAATCAGACAGAACTTTGGATTTCACTTGAATTGCATTTGGTGTAAAAAGTATTTCAATTTGGAGGGTTGTAGAATATTGGCAGTATTGTTTATTCATTAGGCTTTTTGAATAATGGTAATCGCTCAAACCACTGGAATATCATCATTAAACAACAAACATTTATACTGTATATCAGTTTATAAGGGTCTGTAATGTATATCACCTCAAAAAATGTCATATAAGCTGATGTGCATATCCAATAGTTAATGCACAAAGCATAATATAATAACACCTACAGATTGTTACATATCGTTGCACTTTTTTATTTTCTTTTAAAAGGGCTAATACGTTATGTCTTGGTGTCATAGTCTGCTTGCTAAGTAAAGATTGTATCTGTGATGATAAGCAAAGCTTTTATCAAATTTTTATGTCCCCCAAAATGTCCATACTATTCCCTCAAAATTATTTCTCCTGGTAAATGATTACAATTGTAAAATGTTGCTTAAATATAATCTTGTGGACATTTCATCTGTACTGGGTGACAAACCTATTAAAGGTAGTGTTTATAGTCACATTATGTTTAAGATTCTAAAAGGTACGCACATGGAATACTGTAATTAAGTTATACCAGGCACAGAACCACATGTCTGCCCACGCACATCACACAACTGCCCTCCACAGCTGTGGAGAGTGGTATAGAAATGTGTATCTCTATTGGGCTTAAGAGTAGTAGCGAGGGGTGTGAGCACTCGTGAGGTAGGGGCATTTTAAATCAAATAATTTTTGTAATTCTGGTTTTGAGTAGTGTACAGTACCTTTAAAATTATATTAGCTCATCATCATCAGGATATTTTCTTATTTTTCCACAATGTTAAAAAACAATGTTTCCTGGTTTGATTAATTCAGTACCTTATTATATATCCGTGTGTATTTCCAAAACATCTGTAAACTATGAAAAAAATTCCATAAATGCTATAGATTTCAGTGAGCAGTAAATTGGAGAGTATCGGCAACGGATAATTTCCTTGTGTATTAAGCTACTGTATGATGTCATGCAACACTTTGGTATTGTGCTAAAAACAGATATCTGCACTTGCAAGTCATGAAAGAGGTGATTTGTTGTATGTTTATGTGATATACGGCAAAAGAGCGCGCAAACAAAACATTACTGCATTTTTATATTTACATTTTTTGTGATGAATCAATCGACTTGTTTTCTTTACTGCATTTTGCGAATATGTCCATGTATTTCTGAATAAAAATGTGTTTAAGTAAATGTCAAGCATGAGGAGTAAACTTGATATTGTCTTTTATACCACATCACATAATCCGTTTCCACACACAGTCCTGCCAGTAATGTCCTCATAGCTCATCTTTCTTACACTCCCCAATGGGTATCAGTTTCACTGTGTCTGAGGGCCTCACCATCATCCACGCATATTTACACAGGTGCTCCTTGTTGCAGTCCTTTTGCCAGTAGATGACGTTCCTGCGGTTGAGGTTGGCGCCGGCGCAGGCATCGTACCACCAGCCTCCTCCCGGCACGCCCTGAAACTCCAGCCTGGCACAGTTCTGGAAGTAGTTGTCGTTGTCTCGGTCCTTGGTGGTGAACCGCTGGTTGTCATGCAGATAGTTCTCCGTGTCCTGGGTGAGGGCGTCTACGGCTGTGCCCTCGAACAGCCCCAGCCTCAGCCTGTAGCCGGAGCCTTCGCTCTCTACCAGGAAAGGGTCGTACTCTCCGGTCTTGGTGACGGCGTCCTTGTCTACCAGTTTAACCCCCAGCTTGTAGTGGCCAGGGCCCTGCGTGAGCTGGTGGAGGTACTCGTTCCCCAGCCAATGATCCCCAGTCAGCGCCCCAAAGCCCTGCTTGTATTCAGCCCATGTACGGTCAAAATCCACACTGCTGTTGACGGTGATGTGCTGCACTACTGTCCAGCCGCCCTCCTGCATGGCACACATGGCTACCAAGGGGAAATCACCTGGCTGGATCAGATACACACCGTCCTTTGCTTGGCCTGCAGAGGTCATCAGCATTTCATAGCAGTCTCTAGGAAGCACTGTTGGGATAATTAAAGCATTGACATGAGTGTGGGCTTTAATGTGAATATTTAAGTACTAAAATACTGTTAATTTTCAATCATGTCAACATGGGATGCTACTGTAGTAAATGGATAAACAACCTATTAGTGTTGACTTCATAGTCAGCAGTGAATTATAATCTTCTTGAAAACAGTACCTCTTCACAATAGCTCTCAGATAAGCTTGGTAAATCTTTAATGTGTTTACAACTGTTTGTGTAACAAAATGTCACTGTGAAGTACAAATGAGTCCATGAGATGAAATCACTATGCTCTTATCATAAATTAGTCAGTTATTTAGACCTGTAACATGGAATTTGACCTACCGCACCCCCCCTTCCTCTGCTCTCCAGCTCCCCCAAGAGAACCCAAACAGACCAATGTGCCACCTGGACACATACTGTAACACTTTGCAAAGAAACTATCCATTTCTCTCAAATAAAGAGCTGCGGTATGGACAATATCCGCTCAACCTATACATTCCCATATCATTTAATCAAGAAATGTAAGTCAATGTAGGAATTAAGAAGTTAAATTACATTATCTTCCAGGTTGACACAGTACTCAATAAGAGTTTTCAGATACCTCTCATTCCATGGTTGAGGACCAACCTGTGCTCTTCAGAGGGTAGGAGGTGAAGGTTCTGAGCTTGGAGTGGCTCTGTGTGCACTGCACTCACATTAAGCAGTAGTGACAAAACTGTCAGCCAACATTTCAGATGCTTCATTCTTTGCCTGTGTTAATGGCATAGCATTTTTAGTCAGCAATAGGTTTCTCTAGGCAACCATCCAAATAGAGTGAATGACTAAATTAAACAGCAAAATACAGTAGGAACAGCATATTTTTGGAAAAAGAAAGCCTGTGTAGGTAGTCATACTTTAGTTTTACACTGACATTAATTAAATGTTGAATGCTTTATGAATTCCAAAATGCAAGAAACTCACCTGGAGTAGAGACACCAGAATGAAGTTATTGGAAAGGTGCGTGCTTGAATATTCTTCCACAGGCCACTGACTGCCAAGTTCAGATCCATAGTTCATTGGGGTGTCATTTCTCCACACTGGCCTCTGCATCCCAGACACTGCTGGACTTCAGTCTCATGTTCACGTCACAATGTGAGACATTAAACTTATCTCATCTGTCAGTTAAGATTGTAAAGCTGCATCTCTCCTTTACTGAAGGCACAAAACTGATCAGAATGATTGAGTCTAAAGTCCACCAAAGAGTGATTCACCAGACATGTGCATATAGAATACCACATACCACATACATGTATCTGAGCAGATGTTTGTTTAGCTTTGCTTTCAGACTAAGGGATTAAAGCCTATTTTCAGTAATTAATATCATTTTTATTAAACAGGAATAAAAATATGCAAGTAAAAGCAGGGGATACGTTAATATTTTTCAAATACCTTGGTATAAAATTTATAATGTACACTGTCACTTGATTAGTTAATAACAACTAATAAAGCAAAGTAAGTTAACAAAAAAGAAAACACTAGTGAACATGTTTAGTGATATACCAATTCATTTCCCACAATATGAAATAATATTGCACATTATATTTTCAAGTTGCAAAACATGTTTACAATATTAGTTACGCCAGTATACTGCAAGTTTAGTGAAATTGTTGTAAACTTGGAAATTCTGATATAAATAATGATTAATAATAATAAATACATTTGGCAGCAAGTTAGCTCAGGGCATAGACATGTTAAAAAAAAGGTCAGTGTTGCTATGAATACATAAAATTGAAATGAATTCTTCTGTCAAGAGCTTCTTTCTTTGAGGCTGATTATTTGGTTCCTCGGGTGAGTTGAGACACAAAGGAATCAATCATCTGAAAAGAAGGAAGATTGCATTTTTTTATATGAATAAAATATAACAATGTTTATATAACAATATAACAATATACTGTATAAACAATACCTTTGCGATGTCACCTGCAGGTCCTGGAACTGACTTGAAAAAAGGTTCCTTGCACCATAGATCCAATAATTGCTGATTGAAGATTTGGAAATTTCTAGAACAGAGTAGTAGTTGAAAAATATGTAAAAATAAATCTCTGTTTGCTTGTCTGTCAATCAATCAACCTATTTATCAGCTCCCACAGTAAATGTGCTGGTGCTACTTACTTGTCCAAAGAATGTTGTGTTGCTGCACTGTAACCACTTGCTTTAAGTTCTTTCCACCAAGTCTTCAAAACAGAATCCATCCATTTTAAGCCAGCAACAAGATACCTGTGAAAAGAATAAACAACTTTGATCTGTAATAATCGTTAAAGCATACTGCATTGTTCTGACTTGTATATTATGTTGGTTTTGGTTGCATACAATGGTTTGGTTTGGCTGCTTACATTTTCAATATAAGTAATTCAATAATCTACTCACTCTTCATATGGATTTGTGAGAACTTTCTTGACTAATGGGAAGAGGTCAACGCAGCAGCCAATGGTGAAGTTGAGAGAGTCCTCTTTAATGCTACATACACCGGTAGACACATTTTGACAGTTGCTATTAATGCTACATTATTTAAAAAAAATAAAAAAGGTACCTTTCTGTCAGTCTTTTAATTAATTTGTGTTTTAGTACCTTTTGGTTATCATGGGAAGGAAGTCAACAAACACACCGGTGTCTTGTATTCTATGGAAGGAAAGTGGTGTCATAAAACTTCTGAAATCTGAGAATTCAGACTGATGTCAACAACCATTGTCTACTGCACAAAGCACCTTAGGAAAAATGTCAACAGTTCTCCAGCATTCCTTTTCCACAATGTCAGGGCAACATTCAGTCTCAAATTTCGTCCAAAGAGAATGTTGTTCATTGTGTTATGATCTCTTGAAAGCTGAAACACATAATTCAGTTGCGATACATGTAATGCATTCATGCCACAATAAATCCCAACATTATAGACACAATATGTTGTACTGAGAACATATTTCTGACCTCAGAGAGTGCAAAGCTTTCTGTGTGTTTAGAGGTGATTCCAGCAGTCTTGTGCTTATTATCAGCATTCACATGTAACTCTGAAGGGTCCACATAGAATATCTTCTGCTGAATGTCCTGCACACAGGCCACCTCATTCTCCTTGTTGGTGGTGTCATTAGGCCTCCCAGGCACAGACTTACTTTTTCGTACCACCGTCAGATGGTGGGTCTTCCTTTTACAAGATACAACCCGCTTAACTCTGCTGGGGTTGTTGCTGGACCTTCCCACCGGACATCTTGACAACACACGAATTAGAGACTCATCCAAGCAAGTACTGATAACATGCATTTGTTAAAAATAGTATTTCTCAAAATGAAACCAAAAATACCTCTTTTTATTGATCTCTTCCTTGTTATCATAATCCACCTAGAGAAGAAGGGGGATCGTGTTTTATGGCATGGTAAAACATGGTGATACAGCAGGATCAGAAAAATTGTTGAAGTTACAGGATGCATGCTTTAATTAACACACCTCTTTAGTGTTTCTTGCATGAGAATAACTAACTTTGTAATGGACCACATTCTGGATGGCATCTACTTGATTTGGATAATCGTCTTCACTAGAGTCCATTTCAAATCTAGAAATGAAGTTAAACTTGTAATAAATTATAGCAGTCAATGCAATGTGTAAATGGAATATTGGAGTTTTTGCAGAAAATAACAGTTTTACACATACAGTACTGCATACACATGATCCTGCCAACTACACAAATTAAACACCATTACCCAGAATTCATTTGGTCATTGTTAAAGTTGACGTAATCAGGAACAACGTTAGTTCAGCTTCACAAAAGTGAGTATTTATTATCTTCGATGATTTTGTCAGCAACGGTTACACATTTTGCTAAATAAATAAACTAAGTAGCAGTACAGTAATTTGTAATTAAGCAATATTGCTGTGACGATACGCAGAATGGTTGTTCTTATACTGTATCACTCAGTAACAGTAGCAGGAATTCACAGTACTGTACGTTAGTATGTAATAATGCTGCGAAATTCTCTATGAAAATAATCGATTGTATCTATATTATTTCTCACCTCAGTTTTCTGTCCAATTAAAGATTTAACCATGAACGACAATTTGGGACTAGACGCTTGGTCAAATAGCTCATTTCAACTAAGCAGCGCCCTCATTTTCTTTTCATTTCTACTGAAAAGTGCTCCCTCTAGCGACTATTTGATCGTGCTGTGCAAAATTCAAACGCAAACAAGGTAATGGCCTCCACATGCAGCCATGTGTTTTTATCAAGGCCTGAGGCTTAATATGTAGTTATTTATAAGTTCACCCTTAATACAGCGTTATTGTGGGTGAACCATTTGACTTGATCTGATGGGAATTCTTGCTTAATGCTGAGACCTCATTATGAAAGCCTTGCTTCTTTGCATGCACATGGAAAATCATAGGCTGACAAATCATTTCTTGCTGCAACAGCTGACTTTGCGTCAGCTTTTTCATCAGTCAGACTGACTGAGGCTGCCTCATGAGTTGCACAGACAATAAAACATCAATAACAAGATGTCTAACATTGGTCAATTTGGAACCTGGCCCACAGTTCAGCTATGAAGGCAGTAAATCATTTAACGAGTAATTTGAACTAGGCTATTGTTTTATGAAGGACACCAATGAAAGCAGAAGTAGTCACAAGATTGGCCATTATATTTTGTGGTTTTGTACAGGGACTTAATGTTTCCAGACTGCACTCTCATGGTCCAGTGTTAAGATGGGGCCTCTTAATGCTATATGTGTGGTGGTCATCTTTGCACCCCAGTGGGTTCTGAGTGTTCCACCCATTTGGACCCAGCCGGAGCAGGTGCACCTGTCGTATCCAGGTAGGCTTTTGTTCTAGATTCATAGCTTCTTTGATTTGTTTTATCCAATAATAATACATTTGCCTATTTGTGTTATAGGTATTTTATTTTATAGATTGTTTTGTTTTACATATTTTGTGAAAGAGAATATGCTACCTCGTGTGATTGAGCATATTCCAAAATGCTGGTCATTTTTAGGCCAAGTATTAAGCCTAGACTATGGAACAGGATTCTGTCTGAGAATATTCCATGGCTCATAGAGGGTTAAAAGAACTTTAGCGTAACTCAAGGCCAGACACTAACCTTCCGTATAAAGGAGAAACATGTGGTATTATGTAATGACTGGTCTGTAGATGAAATGGGTACCTGGCCAACTGTCGGCGCAACGTTTCCAATGTTCATGCTTTGCCAAATGGAAGATCAAAACCACCACAACTGAGTGATATTAGCTTTTCGTGTGACTCCCAACTTTCATAAATCAGTACGGTAAGTGTGTCCAACAGTTTTGTCTAATAATTTCCCATCACACCATGGATTTTAATTCCCAGGAGCCCCAGGTTCCATGGAGGTGACTTGGACTACCTTCAATAAGACAGAGAGCGTTGTTGAGTATGGCCACATTGGAGGGAAGCTCTTTCAGATGACCGCCAAGGGCAATGCCACACTGTTTGTGGACTCGGGAACAGAGAAGAGGAAAATGTACATCCACAGAGTCATACTCACAAGCCTCAAGCCTGCCTGTACCTATGGTAGGTAAGATGTGATGTGATGGGCTTTATTGACTTATTCTGTAACCGTGGCATTGTGAGTCACCTGTATACATTTGTAGTGCGTATTTATTCCCATGTGAATTTTAGTGTACCACTGTGGCAGTGACGCCGGTTGGAGTGACATTTTCTCCTTCACTGCACTGAATGACAGCACTAGTTTCAGCCCCAGGTTCAGCCTCTATGGAGACCTGGGCAATGAGAATCCTCAGTCTCTGGCTCGTTTGCAGAAGGAGACCCAGATTGGCATGTACGACGTCATCCTACACATAGGTGAGTGGCTGTACACACTGTACTGTATAAAGCATTACATATAATTACATTGCATTTTAAAATAGGCTAAAATACATTTTTGTGATGTTGATAATTTCAATCTGCATCATATTGTGTTTTCTAGGGGACTTTGCCTACGATATGCATGAGGTATGTCTCACTTTTTTTCTCACAAATTTACCAACTCTAGTTCGATGGTTGCCCAGATAAGAAAATCTGTTGAATGGGGAAGCCATTAAAGCTTTCATCGGGGACTTATACCTAAAGCTATTAAGATATTTAATTACCAAATGACAGATGAGATTAAGCCACTACCTTTCTACAGTGCCCTCCTTCAGACTCTAAATGATTTAGCATTTGCTCATGCAAAGGTTCTCGGCTGTGGTTAAGAGACACATCTTATGATTAGAATTACTGTGAAATGCCATATGCCTGTGCTGAAAGACTGGAATGAGGGTCATGTCAGCCAAGTATTTCATTAATAAAACCAGAGCTATAAATAACCAGTTCCAATAACATATTTATGCAGCTGGAGACTTTCAAAAGTTTAGGAAGCCTATCCTCGTCTTGGATGTACATCAGCCAGTGTAATTTCCTATGAATTTAAATTGCATTTAGGTTGTCTCATTTAACAAGAAAAATGCCGGGTGCAAGGACTAGACAGCCACAAAAACGAATCACAACAATTTATGTTTTTCTTCATTAGGAATCAGTAAAGCTATAAGACATGTTATAGAGTTACTGATATTATTAAAGCAGAGAAACAGAAATAAGTCATTGTTGTTAATGGTTGTGGCAACCACACTCTATAGATAGCTATAGATTATAGTGTTTTATCTCAGTTTGTGTTTCATAGAGTTTATTTGGTATGAATACAAAACAGCAAATTACAAACAGCATTGGCTTTGATAGAACTCTTAAGTAATTCCAGTAGGTTTTACAAGAAGTATTGATACCTAGTGGATAAATTACACGATTTCAGGACAATGCCAGGATCGGAGATGAATTCATGAGGCAAATCCAGTCCATAGCTGCCTATGTGCCCTATATGACATGTCCCGGGAACCATGAAGCCACATAGTGAGTGAAATGTTTATTTATTCTCTTAAGTTTGTGTTAATTGAGATATTTGTATCTCCACATATGACACACAATAATCTCTCTCTGTGCATTCAATGGCACCGTTAATATATCTGGGTATATGAGGAAGTGAATTGTTTACATGTGGTGTAAGTTTTCACAACATAGGCCATTGAAGGGAAGCATTATAACTCTACTTCATTCTGCCTATTCTTTTTTGTACTGTACATAAAAATGAGGGATGTAACGATACTGAAACCAAGACTGTAACCATGATACAAACATCCACGGTCATGTTTAACGCTGTGGTCTGAGCTAGTTATATATTGTCTTGACTGCTCTTTCCCTGTGTGAAGTTTTATTCCTGCTTTGTGTTTTGTTATGCACATTGCCGGCCTGATCGCTGTATCTGGAGCTGTGTAAACCATTTCTGTTTATTATGTATCAGTCAGCTGTTTATCAGTTTGTTTATTTTTGCTCACCTTTTTAATTGTACCTCCTCTTGCCAGGCCCTGGTTGCAAATAAGAAAATGTTTTTTTTGCCAGGTTAAAAAAAGATTAACCCTCCTGCTGTCCTATGGGTCACAGTGGTGCACTCGCCAGTAGCGGGCGCCAACCACAACACAAACCTATGGCATTTCACAGTTGGCTCCCTCTGCTTGTATGTCTTGTTAAGCTAATGTTTTCCTTTTCATTCAACAATTTTCATTCTGTACAAGTCACGTATCATTAATGGCCGCATTGTTATTAATGGGTTTTGGGCAAAGACACCAGTACACACTGGTTTCATATCAGTGAAAGATACAGAAAGACCCCATAATCATTCTAAAAATATACTGAATGTCCACAATCAGCTACTGTAACTGTGCAGTTGGTTTTGTGGTTTGGGGAGGTGAACACTGGAAAAAACAACCACTCTGGGTAAACCACAGGACTTTTTTTCCACTGTAAGAAAAAAAACACTTTGTTTGTTGAAAACTATTCACTGCACTATTGAAACAGAGGGCAGATTTCAGTCTTTAAGGGTTGGAGTAGCATTAGGAACCACTGACATCAAAACAACTGGTCCCTGAGACAGACCCTCAACGGACTGGGAACAACCAGTTCCCAATGTGGTTTTAAAGCTGGTGGTAGTGTAGGATCTATGAAAAATGTCACACACTCCCCAATTCTGTATACGCAATTGTCTTTCATACTTAAAAGACAATTTGGTGAATTTTTTGTGTTAATATAAACAATGAAGTCATTACATAATAACTGAAGTCACTTTTAGAGTGAATCTACAGCTTTTGTCCTTGGTAATCTCTGCAATGTTTACCATTCACCTACTCAATTCAGCAGCCTTACATTATTAACAGCATCAACAAAAGCTGTATGCTTAACTGCATGCTGGATAGTGGAGGTGTTTTTTGAGGATAGAAAAGGCCTGATCCAATGCCATATGCGCTTGCCCTCAGACAGCCCGAGCTTTGCTCTGCCTCACTCTCTGGCCTTAATTAAGGAGCTGCTTAACAGTACAGTAGCCTGTTATGTTTGGCCCTTCCACCTGGCATAAGAAATAGACATTCAGAACCCACAAATGCATTACATAAGAAGAAGCATAGTTTCTGTTTCCCACCTGTATTTGTGTTGTGTGAAGGAAAAATGCAGAAGGCAAAAATTTAATTTGCCATTAGTTGCCTTCTGCATTTTTCTTCCTCTCTCGCTGCTTTTTCCAACCTCAAAAGTAAAACGGTAAAAGGGAATTAAAACAGGCCTAACTACAAGCAGCATTCCAGATAGATATGTTAAGTGGGTGCATAGAGGATGCTAAGTATCTAATCAAGGGAAGTCTTTGTTTGGCTCATCGGGCCCTCTGAAGGAATAGGATGTGGCCGCTGCCATTTGAAACAATGGCTTCGGATGGCAGTTGGTGATATGCTGTGTTTGAGTCAGTGATATGTTGGCAGGCTACAGTGATTAATTCAGTTTGTCTTAACTATCTGGAATAATTGAGTGTCCTTTGGAATGGAGGCAGGTGAGAAGGAATGGGGAGGGGACATTTCTTGATTGGACATTGAAAATCTATCATTTGGGTGGGAGTGGGAGTCTAACTAATGATTTTATGTCTTTTTGTTTTGATTTATGTATTCATATTCATGCAAGGAAGTGTATTTTTCATGATAAACAAATTACATGCTGTCTAGTAGAAAGGCCCAGGTTCCCTGTATGACCACAAGAGGGGAGTATGAGCCACTAAAACACATGACAGCTTTCCTGGTTCAGTGCGTTGGTCAAAAAACAAATGGCGTTATTGGTGACATGCAGAGTCTTTATAACACACAAGTGGAACACACTGCGTAGCTTTGTTTTTATCATGCAAGATTTTACAAACTGCATTTTAGGGTACATGATCAGTTAGCCCAGTACAATTTATTGTGAAATTATGGAAATGCATACATCTGAGAATTAAGATGCTTTGTAAATGCAAATACTGTAAGATAATAGACATGAGGAAGAGAAAACCCTGTTCAGCTGGAAGAGATACCAATTGATGGCATGGATGTGGCCGATACATTCTCATTTACATTTTCATTTTTCGACAGCTGTTTGAGTGACTGACCTGGTGCCAATATGACACTGGCCTTAGCCATTAAGTCCTGGCCTCTTGCCCCACCAAGAGTAGTATTAGCATTAGGCTTTTGCAACATTTGTCAAAGGTCTATATCTACTCTTGACCTTGTTTTTGCCTTTGGTCCCTGATGCAGTCATTCTCGAGTTACATGGTACAACAAAATGAACTCCATCACATGACCTCTATGGCTCATATCAACCTCAGGCTCTAAACTGTCCAATTCTAATCTAATCCAAGTACTGTCTGCCTCTCTCTCCCTTACATAAGATAGGGAAATAATTTCCATCACCTACCTAGCTATGTTAATGTACTGTACAGAAATAGCTGGCTTCACTTTCTGGGTTTAATTCTAAGCTGTAAAAAGAAACAAACTCCCTGACAGCCAAGTTTAAGTTTTTTTTCTTTTTTTTCTGGGTGTCAACAGAGATTTTGCCAATTGTAATATTTGGACAATGGCACGATATATACAGTATTGTGTGCAATGGTGGTATTCAGATGGAAGAGGTTAGGATCATCGTTTCTTACTAACAGTAAAGCTGGTTGTACCTTTGACTAAGTGTGGTAGAAAGAGTGCTGAGTGTCTGGCTCTCCTCTATTTTTCCTTGTACAGCTCTCCTACTAAGAAGTACACACTTCTCCACCCATTCCTCTGCCTACAAAATATACACAGTCAGGCACTATAACACACGAGAAGTTTCTGTTTTTTATTAAGTTTGAAGCAGATGTCACTATCCAGTGTCTTCTGCCCATGTTTTACACTCAGATCAAAAGCCTAAAAACAAGAGAAATGCATAACAAAAACATGACCCCCAAATTTAGATTACATTTTTGAATATAATTACCGTGAATCAGAATAGCAGGTTTATGGTAATTGTAACTAACTTCTACATTGTACACTTAAGGGTCAGCAATCCAGCTTGTCACTAAGCTTTGGCAATGACACCACAAAATGATAGAGAGAAATTGGTAATTGTTGTTGGTTAGATATTCTCGGAACTGTACTGTATAGTGCTGGCATTGCATCTAATTCTTTCTCACTATCTTGTTTGTTTACAGCAACTTCTCCAACTACAGAAATCGCTTCAGCATGCCGGGCCAAACTGAAGGTCTATGGTACAGGTAAGAAAACAGCACGTCTTTTCGCTTCTGTTAATCAGCTTCACAATGACTTGCTGAAAACCAAATTACCAAGCACTGGGTTTGAGGAGGTAAAAACGTCAGTTGTAGGAAAGAGAACTATTTGTTTGGTTTTTTCAAAGCGGGGCCCCATGTCAAGTATCATGTGAACGTTTGCAATACCTACTACTGTTTTTAAGTAGCTATTAATGAGCTGTAAGTGGCAGCCCAGAAGAAGGGGCAGCACAAACACAACTCTTTTTCTATTACTTTAGCTTGACTCTGCTTGTCACACAGTGACTACACAAAGGAGCCATACATTCAACTAGTTGACTCACAGCGAGTCCAGACGCTACAGAACCTTCTCTAAGGCAGTAAGATAATACCGTGCTAGATCACAAGCCAGCTGCTCCACTCTCCAGTCCCTGGACCTGATGTTGTCTTAACGAAATCCCATCACTGACCGTAGGAGCATGGGGAAGCTTTAAATAATAAAAAGCCATGATAACCACTAAAAACTGTTTAAAACAAGCACACACTCTGGGTCCATCCGAGAACATTACGCGACTAAAGTTCCCAGTAACATATAAACCTCGATTGCCCTTTCTCTCCACAGTGATTGTGCGACAAAAGCGTGAGTTAATGCAGTACAGTGAATCATTTGATCTGGCTCGGTGTATAAAGAAGAATCTTAAGCCAAAGTTGTCAAAATTCTCCCTCACCCCGTGTTTTACAGCTCTATCTTTCACACTCTAGAAGGAACAAACAAGGCCTGTGCTAGCTTATCGGTTGACTTAGCTCATGCCTGCTCTGGTGGGTCAAGGCTGTGTATCACATTAACGACATGTGTCTGCAGCTGGAACATAGGGCCAGCCCACATCATCTCCTTCTCCACTGAGGTCTATTTCTACCTTGAGTTTGGGCAGGAGCTCCTCTTCAAGCAGTATGAGTGGCTGAAGAAGGATCTAGAGGTCAGTCACCACTTAGACATGTTAATGTCAGTTCCCATGCACACATACAGTACACACACAGTCCAAAGTTTATTATTTATATAATTGACTTGTTAATTTATAGATGCACATGCAGTACATAGGTTTATATACTGTATGTCCAGTACTGTATGTGTTATATTTTATGTATATAGGCATTTTAGGGGAGTCAGTGTTGTTGAGTCAGTAGTTAGGTCTGTGAGAGCTTTTTTGTCTGTGTTAGTGTATTTGTGTTGTTTTTATGTAGTGTATTTGTATATTTATGTTTAGAACCTCCTTGAAAATGAGATCATTCATCTGAAGGGGTTTATTCTTCTAATAAATATACCCCCCCCATGTCACCAAAACTCACCCCCCAGCTCTTTCTGTGGAGTAGAGAGGGGTACCAACCATTTGTAACCACTATGACAATTCCTGACACAAGGTGTACGTTTAACAGAACTTATGGTACTTGTATACAAAGTCCTGTTTTGTGTTCTACTACCGTAATGTTTGAAATGTCCCTGTAGGAGGCCAACAGGCCAGAGAACCGCGCAGTGCGTCCATGGATCATCACTATGGGACACAGGCCCATGTACTGCTCGGACGATGACCAGGACGACTGCACCAAGTTTGACTCCTTTGTACGTCTCTACAGAGAGAGAGCAGCCCCTTCCATACTTAGCCTTCACTTCCACTTGACCCCTGTCAGCTGAAAGTGGCAAAATGAGTTTCTGTGATTTATTGACACTTGATTTATTGCATGATTTACCAGCCAGTTATGTGGTAGAAGGGTAAAGAGGAAATTAGGGACATTAGTTTTAGTTTTACACCAGACAACTTGTCTTGTTCATAGTGTGTCCATTTTCATATGTTCTTGCAGCATGTTCTTTCAGTTGCTTTACTGTGTTACATTAAGTCATTAGTGGGATTTGTTATACGCTGTATTGCCTTTAACACTTTAATTAGCCTTGGTTGTGGAAGCGACGTGCCTGTGGCAAGTTGGCTAGTCTGAATTACAACCCCAGAACATGACTGCCTGGGCCCGCCATAGAAATCACTGTAATTTTGACCAAATAGTTTCCATTTGGGCCTTTTTCAGCACTTGGAATGTTTGTTGACTGACGCTGGTTCTGGCATGCTGGGGGTTTCTACCTACTGTAGATAGTGTTTCATATGTTAATTTCAATCTGTTCTATGTCAGGTCCGGCTGGGACGGAATGATACCAAACCGCCAGCCCCTGGTCTGGAGGACATATTCTACCTCTCTGGTATGGGCTGCCTTTGACAACCGCACACATCATCTGTGGGCTTCTAATGGCCGTTTAAGCTCACAAATTTGCACGCTCAGTCTAATATCCCAACACTTACAGGGTGCAGAGCGCTCCAAACACACATCCTTTATTGCTAAAGCAGGCTCCGTGTCTGGCCACTGTCCCAACAGCTCTTTTCCAAATGTTTTTCCTGTATCCAGTTTCCCCAGACATTTGTTTGTTTCTCTGAAGAGTTTATCCAGTGGAGAGAGGATTGTTTTTGTATGCGCTCATCTTAAATGCGCAATGATAGCTCAAATGTTTCAAATTAAATAGCCAGTAGATGTTAGGAATGAATAGATTATGAATATATAATGTTACAATTTGTGTTTCCTTCTAATACACCTTGTAAAAGTTATTTACTTGTACTTTCATTCCCAGGTGTAGACTTGGAGTTGTGGGCACATGAACACACCTATGAGAGGCTATGGCCTGTCTATGGTGACAAGGTCAGGTGTTATTGCAGCGCAGTTCATTACATTCTTGTATCGCTGACAGTAAAAAACAGATGAAAATATAAAGTACATTCTCTTTTCTTGTCTTCAGGTGTACAATGGAAGCACTGAGCATCCTTATGTGAACCCCAAAGCCCCAGTACATATTATTACTGGCTCAGCCGTAAGTACACATTATCACAAAATGCAAGCAATGCGTGTATATGTAATGAGACATGTTACGTATGATTAATTAGAGAAAGTAAGTATCAAGTGATCACTTTAACACCAAACAGCATAGGGTGAGCATGCAGGCCAATGGGAATACTTATACTTACTTAGATCAGTCTATTCTCTTGAGTGAAGCAAACTGCTACTGTTAAAAAAAAAACATTTTCACGTAGATGCCAAGATTATAAATCCTATTAAACCCACACACAGACAGGAGGGTGAATTGTTTTTGTTATTTGTATACAGTATGTCAATCAGTGATAATTAGTAGCAAAACTTTGAGAGTTCTGCTTCAATACCAATCTAAAACTGTAATCTCTGCACTGTATTCTACATAACCTTGTCTTTGCAGTAGCTGCTTTGCCCCATGAGTATAATAACAGCTGTTGAATTGGTTAAACCTTCAGCTGCGTAAGTGGCAGCCAACAGTGTTAGGGCATGTTTCATCATGCAACCGCAAATGAGTTAGTCATCTGCATATGGTTGTGCGGTCAGCCCCCAACCGAGGCAGAGCCGTTGATGTCCATGTCACACTGGACCCTGGGGAAGCCCCACCCCCTCCCTAGCGTGGTTTACCCATAGGGTTTACCACTAGAGATGAGGCTGTTTGTTTGTTTGTTCTGCCTCAGGGATGCAGGGAGAGAACAGACCAATTCAATCCCAACCCCAAAGACTGGAGCGCGTTCCGTAGCACCGATTATGGCTACGCCCGCATGGAAGTGATGAACTCCACCCATTTGTACCTGGAACAGGTTTCTGATGACCAGGTACTCCCTGGATACGTGCACATCCTTGTTGCCTGGATGAAGTCATATATTGGCAAGTTGTAGGTGAAAATGATTGTTGAAATTATAAAATATTTGCCTTTTTTCTGTCTTGCAGTATGGCAAGGTGATTGACAGCATATGGCTGGTGAAGGAGAAACATGGCTTCTCTGCCTGGTTTTAAGGACTTTCTTGTTTTTAGACTACAAAGTTTTAATTATTTAACAGATGCAATCAAAAAAATGCACTTTAGAAAGATCAATCTCACTGCTGCTGTCTATATATTCTGTTTTGCACTTCTGTAAGTTCATGTGATCATAGACATCATCTTTCTTTATTTTAATATTTTCTTATTTTATATTATTAAAGAACATGTTTTTGCAAATAACATGAATGCAAATTGAGCATGCTTCTAAAAATGTTACAGTGGAGTCATCGATGGTAAGCTAATGTGAACATCCAGGGTCCGCTAGCTGTCTGTTCTGTGAAACAATAATCTGGTGTTTCTACGCTGGCACTGAAGGGAAAGGTGTTTTTGTTTTGATCAAGTTCAAATATCTATTCCTCCAGCATTGCTGTCTCACCCCTTTTAATGCTCTGTAATTTTTAACGAATATTCAATAAATGTCGATTTTTCTGTAGCTCCACTACTGTTGTTGTTTTTTTTAGCCTTGCGAGATCAGGATGGTCTCACGAGCTTCAGTTTGACTTTGCAGCAAGAATCAGAGATGCGTTGCAGTCCTTTAACTTCTGTACGGTATAGGTAACGTGATCAATTAGCGCTGTACTGGTAGCTATGGGCGTGGTCTTAGCGTGATGACAGCGAAAGTGACTTGAAAACAACAATGGTGGTTCCTGCAGATAGGGAGATGGTTCATCCAATGAAGTGTCTGCCCTTTTGTAATCCGTTTCAATGAACGGCTCCCCAGATGGTTGTGTGCATATAACAATATATGGTTGTGTGTGTAACAACAATCTGGTGTGTCAGGTTATGTTTGTCCAGGGTCAGCATATCTCATTCTGTAAATAGAAACCTTCTTCGCTTCCATTGTATGACCTGAATAAAGGGACAGTGATCCCCTGGTCACCAGTTTGACAACATCAACTTTAGAGCATATTTTCCATAACCAAAGACCTGGAAAAACGCTTAAACAGCATGTGTCTGTCAAATCTCTCCATCAATATGATAGATCCTTTCTTGGCAAATCAAGACACTGCAGTGTCAGTAGCACACTTTGCTATCTGACGGACGAGTTTTGTCTGTTTTCTGTTCATACACACATACGGTTGCTGCATTGGAATGGGTTGTGTTTTCCTGTGCCGCTTGATGGATCATATTGCGTCCCAGTGTTAAGAAATTGACATGACATATGTTAGTACATATTGTTATTGTAGATTCTAGAACCTGAGATCAAACGGAAGCCAGTGCCCTCAACCCAGGGCTGATACAAAGGGCTGTTGTGTAATTTAAGGATTCTTGCGGTTTGGGCATATGCAAACTGGTAGAAGGAACTTTTCCCAAAGAAGTGTTCACAACATGACTCACTACAGTGGTGTTGAATGTTTTATAACCGTCACGACAACCAGCGCGTGTCTGAGTGTGTTTCAGACATCAAGCTCTCATAAACAACCTCACATCATCAATCACCTTAATCCTGTTTCTCAGCATTTGCGTTAGTATTACATGTCACCCACCAAGCCATAATGTGGTAATTTTAATCTCAGCAGCATAAAACACCATTTTACATATAGTATATTGTGGCAATGATGACCCAAGGGTTAAGTGACACTATTACTGGCATGCTCTACATATCAGTGGCGAGATAGCCAAGTGGCCTGGAAAATCAAAACGGCACGGAAGTACCTGTAAGTTTCCTTGAGGAGTGGTAGAAGTACCGTAAATAACCTAATTGTACTAAATAAAGGACCATGAGGGGTTAAGATAGAAAACAATATTGCAGCAGTTTCCATTATCAGAATGTGTGACATTATATTAGCTACAGGAGTCAAAAGGCGCTTGCCAAGAATGTAGTTTGATACCTGTCTAGCCACAGGTTTGCTTCACTCAAAAGTCAGACGCCCCCCAAAGCAGTGTTATCGGCCAGGTGTGAGATATGCAGCGTTTCAGCTATCACATGACTTTGGAGTGCGTACTGCCTACATTACCTATTGACTGCCACTCAGTGTGTGTGGCACTATCTGGAGGCATGTGGTATACAGTACAAACTCTTATTGTAAATGAAGCTTTAATGAGAAGGCCTGGCAACACTGAGTGTGTAGCCTTTCTCTCTGTTCCACTACACTCACTATATTATGGTAACCCCACTGAGTGAGAAGGACTTATTACAAGTGGTTTTGAGTCCAGACCTCAGAGACCAGCAGGGTGTCTGCAATGCTAGCCTGACTGTGTTTATGATATTTAGTTACCATATTTATGTTTTTATGTTTTGTATTCTACTATTGCTGATTTACAATTAATGGGAAATGCTGGCAAGTTTATAAATGTACTGTATACAGTATATATATATATATATATATATATATATATATATATACACACACACACACATAAAAAC
>JAODUG010019983.1:0-14330 GCA_027564795.1 Aphredoderus sayanus
CGGCGGTCACAGGTGGCTCTGTGTGTGTGTGTGTGTGTGTGTGTGTGTGTGTGCGTGTGTGTGTGTGTGTATGTGTGCGTGTGTATGTGTGTACTTGCGTGTGCGTGTGAAATGACTGGAGTCTTCTGTCCAGAACCCTGCAGGCAGTGGCTGAGTGTACAGTAGTGTCCTTGCTATCCAAAAACCAACATTAAAAGAAAGAAACAGCTTTTGGTGTTGGTCTTGTGCCTTTCCATGCAATAAATATAAATGATAAAGCAAATTTCAGTTGTTTAAATAGTTAAACTACATATAGTATTTACCATCGTAAACAACATATTGTTGTGGAGTTATTTATTTGTTTCGAATCTTATATTCCAAGATTTACTCATAGCAAGTGACAAATAACATTTTCATTCGCCTTTTTTGTCCAATGTAGCATACTTGGCTACTCATACTGTACCTGGCAGTACTAAGCCAAATGTATTGAGCTGACCACTTCATCACCGATCGTTCCTTGTTCCTCATGATCAGCAACAGCATTTCATTATAGCTCTCTGGGAACTATGGTAGCTACTGTAAAACTGTCCATTTAAAGGATAATTCTGATATGGCACACAGTCTTGCTTGTTTACCCACACTCCTTGAGGGATGACTTGTCAAAACCTAGTTACAGTTTCTGTGTCAGACCATAGTTTGCACAGCGAGATAACTATTTGAAGATCAAAGTTCCCTGCTTCTCTAAATCTGATAATGAGACAGAATATATTAGGCTGAAGCCCAATATTCCTCTGCTTATAGGGACTCTGCCCAGGACTTGCAATCATCCATAATACCCTGTGTTCTGCACTCAGCTATGCTAGCTCAAGAGAAAGATCACAGAGTTCTGTACAAGGACTTCTCCGAGAGCTGTAATAAGACAGGGATAGATCACTACGGCCCTCCCTTATCGTCTCTCTCCCAACCAAGCTAATTAATCTGGTTTAATTAAAACATGACGAGGCCCTGTTTATTATGGGAAGAAATGTTGATTTCTCATTCTCTCTCTGAACATGAGCTTTGAGTCGAGATGACAGAGTTTCCACTCTTAGTATCACCATGGGTAAGCCAATTAAGATGGTTCCCCTGCCAGGCAGGCACTACATAAAATAAACAGTCTGCTAAAACTTTGGATCAATGTGTCGAATTGGGTAGGAAACTAGTCCACCATTAAATGAAGGCAGGTCTGTTTTTGCTGCAGTTTATTAACCGTGACTCATTTGTCTTTCTGAGACTTGGTAGGAATATGCCGCAACGAGTGTGTAATGAAGTGCTTTTTTTTTTATTTTGCCTAAGTGCCCGAGGCTGTTTTCGGTATCGGTCTTTGTTGTTTGTTACACAAATGTATGAACAGCTCCACCAAAAGCACATATATCTCCCACCGGCAGTAGAGTCCAAAGGGGTGTCTCTTGTGGGGGGCTCTTGCCATATTTAGTACCAAGATGTGGAGGATGCAAATTACACAGCACTGTAAATGACCCAAAAAAAGCTGTTGATACATATGTGCATGATTACAATACAAGCTAGTAATACATTGCAATATATGTGGACATTTGTGAACAAAAGCGGTATGCTGTAAATTAGAACTCCATCAAGTCATTTGTACCTAACCTAACAGTCTTTTTTTCTGTTTTGTTACCAGTTAAAGGTGGTGTCAACATTAATACACACAGCTCTGTTTCTGTAAATGGGAACACAAACAAAAAGTGGTGCCAACCGCACCACACACCCAATGGAGCACCCTATGGCAATGAAAGCTTGTTGATATTTGAACTTGATTAAAACAAAAACATCTCCCTTCAGTGCCATAGGGTGCTTCCTCAGAAGTGTCACCCCACACATTGGAAGTGCATTGCGAAGGCTAGGATAGTGTTGTGTGCTGCGGTACAGTATGCACCACTTTGTTTGTTCCCATTTACAGAGCCAGGACTTTGTAGTAACACCAGATTATTTTGTCAGCACGTACACAAAATGGGCGCTAGCAGAACGTGAGAAGATATTCCCTGAATTTGTCTCCACCTCTTTAAACATTTAGTAAATCAGAATATATTTTTCCACATCAGTATAGTTTTGTTGACACGTTTGTGTGTTCTCATTCCCTCCTCGTCCCACTCCCACTGGAAATAAGTGACTTCCTGACCCATCTCTTTTAATGGCTGCCGCCATGAACAGTTACTTTTACATAACCTCTGACAGCACCACTGCTTTACACTCTGGCATAGTTCTGCGCGGTGCCCTTATGCTCCCTCCACTATTGCTGGCCAGAGAACTAATCCTGTGTTGCACCCTTTCAGGTTTCATTATATTCAAGCCCCAATGCCTTTGTTATGATTTGAAGCGCAGCACTCTTTTTAATTGATTTAGATAGAGCTGACTGAGGATAGCCTCTAGCCAAAACAGTGGATTTTTTTTCTTGTTTGCTTTTCTCTACATCATTACCTTGTTATCGTGCTAGATTATCTTTTTTTTTACATGATGTGAGTTTTTCTTTAAAGAGCTTGTTAAAGATTCATTTGTTTGACATATGCCTCGACCCAAAGCATATTTCAGACAGGAAGCCTAGATTTTGATGATCAGTTTAATTGTCAGAGTTAGCAATGACCTTTGTTATTGTTGAGAACCCTGTGATTTTCGACCTCTTCAGTTTAGTTACAGTCAGAAAATATAGAAACCTTAGAAATTTCTTGTAAGTATCTTGGTAACTGGAATGAAATCATCATCTGTACGTAATTAAGGAAAAGATTTTGACTAATTGGTTGAGTCATCTTATTTACAAAGTTTTCATCAATCAATCAATCAATCTTTATTTATATAGCACTTTTCATACAAATACATCTAACACAAAGTGCTTCACACTACCAAATCATTAAAACAATACAAAACAGAAAATCAAGCTCAAACATCTGGGGTCCCTTTCCCACCATCCCCGAAACACAAATAATCCTAGGACCCCAGACACAGACCCCAAGCCCAAGATCCAAAGCTCCAACCCTAAAGTATGGCCAAGAGGAAACCCCAGATACTCAAACCCAACCTTCTGCCCCAAATGTCCGCCCGCTGCCTAAGAACCAAAATGACAGGTGCCACCCCCACCCCCTCCACACACATAGCATAAAACTCAAATTTGCTGTGAGGAAACACTAGAAGCAGAGCACTGTATTAAAACATTTTTTTTGTTTAAAAGGATAATATTATAATAAATGAACAAGTTTATACCAAAACACTGAGTATATTTGAATGTATGTACTTCCTCAATAGGGTCTTCTGTAGTCTCTTTCTGACCTTCAGATAGCTCCTCAACAGCAGTAACTCTATCTTCAGAGTTTTCTGTCTGTCTTTCTCTTTTGTACAGCCAGTCTCATTGTGCTCCTTAATCTCAATACTGTAATATAATTGATTGAAAATAAATGAACTAATAAATAAAATCCAATTAGTACAGTCTATACAGTTCAGTTAAATAGGTAGGTCTTTTTAACTCTTAACGTTTAACTTTTAACATGTCTCAACTGCCCTCAGGTCAAGGTTCTGTGATTTCCTAACACAAATATTTATGTACAGAATCTCAAATTCTGTAGATTCTGTACTGTTAATTAAGGAGAGACGTTTCACACTACTGGCTCAACCAATATGTTTGAATTTGAGTTTTGGTTTCTTTTTTTTTTTCTTTTTTTACATGACTTAATATGTACAGTACATACTGTGTGTGTGTGTGTGTGTGTATAAAATGTGGGCTGCTAATAAGACCATAGAAATGAACATAGTAAATACACACAAACGGCACACATAATGTGCTTAGAAAGCAGCAGTGAATCCCAGGGCTTTGGCACTTCCAAGGCAGCAGTTTTGAGGACAGGGAGGTGCAAAGCGAGAGGCGGTTTCCTTCCCATTTGAGGCTCTACATAAAGGTATTTAATGATCAAGGGCCCTGCGTGTAAGAGCTGTAAATACCAGCTGTGGAAAATGGCTCTTTCACAGAAACCTAAATCGCACTGAAAGAGGTAAGAGTCAAACCGAAAAAGACTTTGTTACACAATATGTTAAATAATATAAAATTCTAAGACTGATATTTACACAGATGTGGAAGGATTCACAAATGGGTGATGTGTCTGAGAAACCTCTCTTTCTCGCTTTCTCTGTCGCTCGCTCGCTCTCTCTGTCCTTGCAGGGCAGCAGATGGTGAAGGTGGACAACCAGTTCAAGGTGATGTGCGTGTCGCTCCATCCCAGTGACCATAATGTGTTCCTGTGTGGAGGGTACAGTCCAGAGGTCAAAGCCTGGGACTCTCGCAACTGCAAGGTCACGTTACATCACCTCCCTGCTGTAGATGTACAGACAATTGAATTGAATTGACTCTGATATTAGGCTAGTTTATCCGGCGAAAATTGACCAAGCATTTCATTTATTCATTTCATTCAATATTTATTTCAGCCTTTCCACCAGCCCTTTTTAATTTAGTTTGAACCAGTGTGTCAGCTACAGTACCAGTGTTGTTTTAAATTTACACACTAACATTTTGATGGATGAATTACTGTACATTTTATTACAAGACACTACCTAATATTTCACAGTAAAACTGTCTCTCTTGACCAAGTAGCAACCTCCTCTGTTCACACTGTGCATGGTGTGGCTTGGCTTTTATGTTTGCTTGTGTGCAGCTTCTCTGTATAACTTTAACCTATGCAATGACAATGCACATATGCAAAGATGAAATCTGTCATTCAGTTGATCATATATTAAAAACATACATTTTTCACTTGAAGCTCAAACGGCCTTTAAATTAGGCTGCTGTTAATGCTGTTGTCCACCACAGTATACAATGCCCTCTTAGAAGATGTGCCTTCCGGCCAGAGCACCCCAGGGCTTATTTCCCAGTGGGAATCAGCTTTAATACAGCAGGGATTGCTTCTGCCAGTAGGTGTCAATGTGGGTTGCCAAGAGCATGTGAACCAATCCACAGCAAATAGGATGGTAATGGCATCCTGGCTGGCTGTCAATCACAGCCCTCAGCTGTATGGCTCCTGCGCTGGGATGGAATTGTCCCACTACAAAGACGAGAGCTGAGAGAGGTGCACTCAAGCACAAATGTACTGGAACAGTAGCTAAGTTGTGCCAGGTGGAGAGTGGTTATACCCAAATGAGATGATGCCTCACTATGTAAAGTTGGAGTCAATACTAATATTAGGAGGAGAGGAAGTCATGAAGTTTAGATTTTCTTTTTATTATTATATAACTTGCCTTAACTGTAAATGTTCATATGATGTGTTTAGAATAGAGGCAGATGTCAGATGTCAATCTATTCATTAGCAGGTGATCAGTTCACCTTCAGGTATTCAGTACAACAAATACAGTATGTGAGGATGACTTTCAAGGCGCTAGCAGAACATTTCAAACAAGAAATCTAACGTAGCTCGATAGGCTAGTGGTTAGGGTGTTCGGCCTAGTTTTGATCCCTGACATAATTTCGCATGTCTAAATGTATCGAACCTTTCAAGTTTTATCTTGTTTCATGCTGTCAGAAGAACCCTATAACGGATGACCCCCGTGACAAGCAGTACTTGCACCCTTTTGAGTGCTCAGTGCCAGAGAAAATAAAAAGTAGGTCAGTAAACAATTGATATCAGCTCACCCCTAAACGCCAAATAGGGATGTTTAGGGAGAGTAGGGAAAATAAGACCTAATTTCAGCTATGCTAATAGGTAAGTACATTTATTCTGTATAACCAAATTGATTTACCTTGCAAAATGTTGTCAGCGGCTGTGTGCTGAAGTAGTCACGATAACTGTTAGTCTCAGGAGGGGAAAGTGGAAACAATAGCACTGCACACTACCAATTAGACTTGAGAATTATTTGTTTATAAAGAATGTTTGTTATTTTTGCCCAGCACTCATTTAGAGTTAAATAAATGCTGTGTAATATTGTAACAGGATTTAGGCAGGTTATTTAGATATGTAGTGTAAAAACACAGAATTCCTGAGACAGTTTTAAGTAACTACATTTGCATGTTTTTTTTTTACTATGTTTAAAGAGAACCTGTTCACTCATGAAATCCCTTGTAGCCAGATATTTCACACTGCAACTTTAAGGTTGTTCCAACTTTCCACCCTGTGTTCGGTTCATTCTTTGATCTCCTTTGATCTGCTTACACAACCCATCTTCCTCCATTCGTCAATATAACCGTCTGTCTGTGCAAACAGAGTACATGCCCACTGTATTTGAGGTTTAACTCTAACATTTTCTAAATTGAGACTAAACACATAGGTGTTAAAAGCAGCTGTAAAATGTAATCCTAAAATATATGTGGTCACATTGCATCTGTCATGGTGTTTTTACAAAATCAACAGTGGCTGAGAAACAAAGGCATTTGATATACTGTAACTTACTAACTGCAAAACTCCAGAGGACACCTTCCTGATTATCGGTCTATACACTGTTCCCTGAACACCGTAGACTGGTAAGACCCTCCCGATCTAGCTCGCAAGCTGCATGATTTGTTCCGCTCCTAACTCTCCGTTCAGGGTGGGATGATTTGCGAACCCAGGCATCAGCTGACCTACCCACCAGGATGCTGATTGGGCGGTGGTTCACTGACCGGGTCCTGTGCAGTTTTGAGTGTTTCCAGACCGATTGTATAGAGCGGTGGAACAAATGATGTAACTCGCAGGATCAGGATGGTCTCACGAGGCTATAAACATTGACAGGCCAGAAACGTACTGCGCCGTGTAAGCACTCCAGCTTGTTTCTGTTAAATGCATGCAAGTCTGGAGGTGCAATCACTGCACCTTTACTGCTTACACAGGTACTGTATATATGTGTCCGTTTTCAACAGGATGTCTTGTGTGGTTTTCAGGTGGTGAAGTCGTATAAAGCCGGGATCCAGCAGACCTTAGACATCTTGTTCCTGAGCGGTGGTGCAGAGTTCATAACGAGCACTGACTCTGTTAGCAGGGACTCTGCTGAACGCACACTTATTGCCTGGGACTACCAGACCACAGCCAAGCTTTCCAACCAGATCTACCATGTAAAGACCCTCTGTGTGTGTGTGTGTGTGTGTGTGTGTGTGTGTGTGTGTGTGTGTGTGTGTGTGCGCACGCGCAGGCCAGTGCACACATCACTACCTAGATATACAGTACATGCAGTTATAATATATTTTATGCGATTAATGCATTTATTGGAATGATAATAATTATGAAATATTAGCATTTTCTACTCCTAATGTTTAATGTCCATCTAATTATCCTGCTTGGTTCAGTAACAGACTTGCTGACATGCATATACAGTATTTGAAGCTGTAAAGTTGATTTGCAGTCAGTTTGACTTCTTCCCATTCCTGACCTCCAGGAGAAGTACACATGCCCCAGCTTAGCGCTCCACGCGACAGAGGACACGTTTGTTGCTCAGTCCAACGGCAACTATATTGCCGTTTTCTCCTCCCAGCGCCCTTATCGGATGAACAAGAGGCGGCGATATGAAGGACACAAGGTCAGTGGTGAGTGTGGCCTTTGTTGTCAAGGTGACAGACAACGCAACACGCAGATAAAGGTGTGCTAAGCATTAATCCCCTCAAAGCTGCTTTTCGTAAGAGATTATACTGCCATCTAGTGGCGCAGATGCAGCAGTGGTTGTTAACTTTACGGTGGAAAAATGGCGATGCAACACGCAAGGTTTCTCAATTTATTGCTGAAATTGCTAATTATGTACAAAGCAAGTCGGTGCCATTACCAGGTTAAAAATAGATTTCTGATAAAAATGAAGAATAAGTATAATAAATCTACACAAAGTCATTGAAAAAAATATCTAAAACATGTTTTAGGGCACCTTTAACATGCCCCCAAATCACGGCAAATGAAACGAGTTCAATAGAGAAAAAACAGCCTCAGATGTTCCTGTCAGTTACTGCTTGAAAGCATGCAAGCTGCAACAGTGGCTTTTTTGGTCAGCTTGACATTTTCCCTCTCATTTTATCGCTGAGTTTCATTAAGTCAATGAAAGCCTCATGCTAATAGCTGTAATGCTAATTACAGCTATTTTTGTAATCTGAAATGTCAGATGCAGCGTGGGACCCAATTTAGAGCCACCATGACAGCAATCCATATCTACACCACTGTGGTGCCCTTGGGCAAGATACGGAATCCCTTCTAGATTCATGCCGGGCTATTTTGTACAGATTTGAATGGAAGACCACTTTCTCTCTGGAGATCAATGGAGTATTAAAAAAATAATAAAGACAAAGTTGTCCATTTACAAAATCCTAAAACAACTAATTTGGAAGTTCAACTTTAAATAAATCATATTACTTTGTGTGCATGTAGTATTCATATCCCTCATTGATATTTCCACATTCCCCCTTTTATCTTTGCACTTTTTGGTTTCCATAGAAACAAGACACCAGGGTATACTGTATTTGCATGGCTCTACTGTAACATAAACACATTTTGGCAGAAGGGTTGTGGGACTCGCCTGACTGTGGTCTCGTTGCAGGTGGAGGGATACGCAGTGCAGTGTGAGCTCTCCGCCGACGGCACTGTCCTGGCCTCGGGGAGCTCCACGGGCCACGCCCATTTCTACGATTTCCAGAGCGCTCGCACGCTCCACGCGTTCCAGGCGCACAACCATCCCTGCCTGTGTGTGGCCCAGCATCCCGTTCTGCCTGCCACCGCGGCCACCTGCGACTGGGCCGGCCAGATTAAAGTCTGGCACTGAGCACTGTGGGGAAACTGGGGAGGCAACGCAGTCACTAGGAAGCGGGGAAATGGCAGCAGGTCCAAAAAAGAAGACCCATTCACTCCCATTGTTACGGACATTACGGCTTATTATGACTTGTACCCCAGCAATGTTGGATTATGTGTGATAGTGCACTGCTTGAGTGTTACTCAGTTGCAGTTAATTTTCCATGGTCTTCCTGGTGGTTGAGTTACAGGAAATTTGATGCACCGATGTCATAGAGGATCAAAGAACACATTTTCATAATTGACATTTTAAAGTCAGTTGTTGATGTGCATTGTAGATGACTTACTTGTAGATGTCTTATCAGCTGCCCTGATTGGCTGCTTAGTGTCTCGCTGGCACTTCAAATACATCAAGGGAACTCATCATGCAGCTCTTGAATATTAGTCTGAATTTCATCTCTTTGTTAAACATACAAATGTTTCATTTTTATTATTTGCTAGTACAGTGTGATTATTACAGTTTGTTATTTTTATGAATTGCTCTCATTGCCTTCTGATATCCTTTTATATTTCTAAAACTGATACATCTTGTCAGGTTGACAGCTGAATGTACATCACAGGGAAGAGACTGGAACTTAAAAACATCTCTGTCAAAGTAAGGCCAACTATACTCTCAAATGTCAACAGTCTGCATGTCAACAAGATGACATTGAATGGCAGATATGGATCTTGGGCTAGCTTGTGTTCATTAAAACATCATATTGAATATATAATAGCTTGGCTTTGAATGCCTGCAGAATGATGCCGGCACAAGTTATTCAATTCTGTGTTCCACCTCTTAAAGCGTTGTATGATAAAATATGAATGCTTTAGGAACTAGCCAAACCAAGTTCCAGTGAACTATCCAACATAACATGAGACCTCTTGGATTTGCCATTATTTATAAAAGTATGTTAACAGAGAACATTGATAAAGTTAAAAAACCTTTTGGGGGAAAAATATGAATTACAGCTTTAAAAATAGCATGCAGTTGCATCTTCCAGCCACAGTGGCTGCCAAGTGTCCAATGTATCCTATGCAGCTTTAGCATATTTAAAATAGAAATGAAGTAATATAAATAATAAGAAGTATTGCCTGGCACACCTCTTTATTCGGTAAATAAATATACAGCAAAAATATATACTCATGCATCAGACGGACAGACATATTGACAGATATACCACTGCCCTGTTGCTCCTGGGCCCGAGACGGAGGTAGAACATAAAGTCAAGAACAGAAGTCAAGGTCCAAACATTAGATTAATAAAACATCAACTGAAACAAGATAGAAAATATTTATACGGGTATACTCTATTTTTATAACTAACATTCACAGCAAAAATACTCCCTGTAGAGTGACTAAGTTGAATTCCAAGCTCTCTCTATCTCCAATATGACTATACTGTACATCATAAAGTGTTAGCATGTCACTGGCCGTTTTACTGTGCCACAGTTAAAACATATCCTCCTCATGTCAGGGCTGAATGGAAGATACAGTTAAACATAAAAAACAGCCTTACGCCACTGCCCAAATCTGTGGGTATGGGAGAGGTAGAAAATTAGATTTCTCAACTGTATTTATGAAGAATAATTGAATATTTGTGTAACCGTTATTGTACTGCTCAATTGTGTATAGTGCCAATGGTGCCAAAAGAACTCCAAATATCTGCCTTAGAAACAGAGCTATGTTGGATTGCCACAGAGTACATGCTCTCTGAGGTTTCAAACCAAAGCAACATTTTTATAATGCTGGTTGCAACCACAGACATAAATCAAGGAGTTATCCTTTAAGCGGAATAAGCCCTGTCGTCACCATAGATCTACAGAACTATCAATCAAGGCAATGGAATCGTAAAATTGTGTCTTGCCAGCACAGAAGTTAAAGGTTCACAAGTTGAACCGATGACATTATGTCCTCCTCTCGTGCCAGCAACCGTAGCTGTCCAGATGGCCCACACGCAAGCAGAGGCCTGAGGTCAGCAGCAGAACACTCCCACAGGGAGAGAAGTGCTCTGCATTTAGCATAAGGCGGGTTCTGTTTAGCTAACCTGGCTCACTTACAGTAACAAGCCACTGTGTCTAAGATTGTGCTAGGCGTGGTTTAAGTGTGGATTGTATCTATAACTCTTTCATTGGTCCTAACAACAGTGTACACAGAACAAAACACAGTTTGCCTAAAGAGGTCTAATTTAGCCCTGCCTACAGATTAGTAGAGCGTTTTTAAGTATGTTTAATTCAGCTGGTGTTCAGGGATTTATGTCAGAATAGAAATGTTGCTGGTAGCTATAGTAATTGTACTTTTTATACTGTAACAGCACAGTGTACATACAGTTACACACACATATAAAGTATGCACAGTACAATGCCAGATGCTGAACAGAAGTTCATTGACTGAACAGTATTAAGGCAAAGTCACGAGTGTCCTGGTATGAGGGTACAATACTGCTGAATAGTGGCATTATGATCTTGATAGATTTGTGTTTAGCAACCTAATATAAATGCCATATATTGCTGACAAGGGTATTCATTGTAAATAATAAAATACTATAATTAATAATCCTTATTAATTAATGCTGGAACTGAGGCTGAATAAAAAATCTAACTGTTCTTTTCAATTTAAGTAGTATTTGCCCATAAAAACTGAAATTGTTACAGTATTCTAAGCTTACCCATATATGCTGTATATAGCATGCATTTAATTTAAATGAAATGACCTGCAGCCAATGTAGTTCTCCATTCATAATAGATAACCTTCCATTTTCAATTTAATTAAATCTAGATATTCAGAGATGCAACTTGCTGGCACGTTTTTGTACCAGACAATTACAGCCTGCTTTCCTAATATGTTAGGATATGATGTCCTTTCACTGACAAAACTTAATGCTATATAGATACAACAGGTTTCAAACACTAGTTGATGTAGCTATTTCTGTTTTGCTGCACCACCGTTGTGTTCCAATAGCTCTTAACTGCATAATTCAAAATAAATCTTGAAACAAAGAACATTAAATAGCTGCTCTCGCAAATAGCTACACATTCATGGCATAATTATCTCAATATAAAACAAAAACAAAAAACCCCAACAATAGTGTTGCATTGCAGACTGTATGGATCGTGCCTTGGCTAAGATACATAAAACAACATTTTAACAGCCCGTCCCGCGAATTATGTGTTACCTCAGGGGACTATGGAGACATACAGTACCATACAATAAGTTAGGAATCATTATCATCATGCATAAAATGAAGATCTTTGCTCTGGCCCCTCCCCCTCCCCCGGCTACACACAAAGCCCCAATTCATTCAGTTGAGCAGCGTACCGTACAACTGGGCCTTGGTCAGACTGTCCTTCCTCGTCAGCCCAGTGCTGCCAAACCTTTGGTAGCGGGCCGAGGTCTTCTTTGGGAGCGCGGGCCCCACGCTGAGCGCCGAGCTGGAGCTGGGGCGGGGCCGCGTGCTGGGCCTGGGGCACGGGTAGTGCTGGAGGCTGGACGCTTCCAGGGAGCTTTGGTGTAAGGACTCGGCCGAGCTGTCCGCGCTCAGGTTCACGTAGTCCTTCTTGCCGACGCCTGTTGCCGCGGCGGCCACCGTCCCCCCTCCCCCTCCCCCCACCGCCTCCTTCTCCTTAGAGCTCCCTGAGAGGAACAGGCTGCACTCCGAGTCCTGACTGTCGCCCTTGGCCCTGTACAGCGCCGGGGGGGCCTTCTCCTGTTTCCGCCGCCCCCCCAGGCCCGGGTGCTCGGGGCTGGGGCTGCGGCCGGGCGACAGGGGCCCCATGGCGAAGCATTCGTCCAGCGCCCGGCTGTGGAAGACGTCATCTCCTTCTTGGAAGCTGCTGTAGAGGGGCCCCGGCTGCGCCCTGCCGGTGGCGGGGCCCCTGGCGAAGTGGCGCTCGGAGAAGCTGTACGGGGAGACGCGGCCGGCGGCCTCGCCGTAGGAGGCGTTGACGTCCTCCACGCTGAGCCGCCTCCAGCGGCCGCTCAGCTCGTCTTCCGCCCCCCCGCTCCCCCCGCCGCCGCCCCGCGCCTGGACCGCGCCCGCCCCGTGGGACGCCGCCCGCCGGGGCGTGCTGGAGTGGTACGGCTCGCTGAAGCAGGACGCCGTCCTGGTGTAGGCCGGGGAGGCGGCCTTCTGCGGGCTCCTGGGGGGCGCCATGTGCTGGATGCTGTGGGACTTGGGGAAGCGCGGGCAGCTCTTGTCGTAGGCGGACGCACCTTTGCGCCCGTAGTCGCCGCCGTCCCGCCAGTCCATGTAGAGGGCGTGGTGGGACGAGGACAAGATGCCGCTGGCCGCGCGGCCGCAGCCCCCCTTCTCGTCCGACGCCACGCTGACGCTGGAGTAGGAGCTGGAGGCCGGCAGGGAGCCGTTGCCGAACTCGTCGTGGCCGTGGAAGGCGGACGGGGGCTCGTGGTGGGAGAAGCTCCCCGAGTGGTAGGCCTCCTCGTCCGGGTTGCTGTCGGTGGAGTTGTGGGCGTGCAGCTGGATCAGGCCCGTGGTGCCGTGGAGGTCCACACTCTGCCGCCGCTCCGTGCCCTGCCAGCGCTCGGGACAGTAGAGGGCCGTGTCGCTGCAGTACAGGTCGGACGTCTTGAACGCCAGGCGCCGGTTCAGCTGGTCGGTGCCGCCGGCGCCCGACAGGAAGTCGGCGTCCTGGAGCTGGGGGCTGGGGGAGCGGGTCAGCGGGCTGCTGCAGCCTGGCTCGGGCTTCTCCAGAATCTTGGCGATGACGGAGGTCGGCACGGCGTCCGGATAGGCGGAGTGGGCCATCGCCATGGAGCCGGTGACGCGGCTCTGCTTCTCCATGTGGGAGCTGACTCGCTCCTGGAAGTCCAAGGGTAGCTGAGGGAGACAGATTTACACAGACAGATCAAACTGACATTTGGTTTATGGAGGGGGTAAGTACAGTGCCGATGAAAAGGGTGGATCACAGAATACAGATAACAACCGCAAACGCTACTGAATGAGACATTTCAGAGATTTCGTCAGTCGTGCTTTTGTTTGCGTCTTTCTTGACACGTTTCTACAATCAGCTTAAATCTTTTTTTTTCTTCTTTTCGCTAAATAAAGCTCCTTTTCTATGCTTCCTGCATTTGCTCTGGCAGTATTTTTAGTGCCACTTCTCCCAGATTCTAATCTAAGGTTCTGGTACAGAAAAGTAATTCATTCTTTCAGCCGTCATACAGCACAGATCTTGGACCCCATGGGACTTTCTACTCGCCTCTTCTAATGAACTCGCCTGAAATTTGCTGAATGCAATGTTTTTTTCTTCTTCTTGTTTTCAATGTTGCTGTTTCACCTTCAGGTTTTTTTTTCATTCTATTCATTTGGCTTCACATTTCATAACATGGAGAAATAAGAATATAGATAATGTACGCAGACATGCTTGCTAGAAAGAATATGTACATTCTCCCAGAAATATTATCAAAGTTATGTTGCTCACATCAGTAACTGGTTATTGTCTAAATGATGTTGTCAACATCTTGTCCATGTGATTTGAATGGTTCTCTCTTTCTGTCTCTCTCTCTGTCCTGACAAAATATGTCCCATCTCTCGTTGCCTGCCATTTTCAACCTCCATTCTAAGTAACGCAGAACCGTTGGTTTCACATT
>JAODUG010020003.1:9201-22752 GCA_027564795.1 Aphredoderus sayanus
CATAAATGTGAATTACCATGGCCAGGAATGTATAAGACTGGAGCAAATGTTTACATGTGCATACACACACAGATGAGCACATGACACGCGGATTAATACACGCTATAGTACATGAGCATGCATGCAGACAGACGTACGCAAGCTGGCCAGGGATTTATTAGGCTGATCTCAGCATCTTGTGCTGTGCCCTCCGGAGAGTGACTGTTTTGGTCACCTTCTCCATCACTTGAACCTGTGCATGTTTTATTTTTATCCACTGATTAATTGCACAAGCAAGTCCTTTCACTACTGTATGTCATATCCACACCAAAATGAACATTACAGAGGGTCAAATAGAAAAGAAAGGCCTCTTCCCTCTTCATAGCTGGATTTTAAATCTAATACCATATATATATATAGCTTTATGATATCAGTACTGCATCTACAATTCGTACTGTATCTACAAATCACGTACCTTTCAGATGTACCTTCAATGTTAAGAAAACAGGTATAAAATTAGCACCTTAAACAGTAAATTATCCAGCGCTGTAAACCACTATTTTCTATTCTATTTTTAGTCAAAGTTGTGTGTGGTACAGCATTGTCAAACAATGATATCTCAAACCTACAGTATGCGGGAATTGCATATCAAGCCAACGCAAAGTCCTCCAAGTACACCATTAGGATAATAACCATTATATGCACTGTATAATCCAAAAGATTATTCCCTGAAGTCATCACATTAACACATCCAGGAAGGCGCAGTGGCACTTGAAAAGGCTGGAATTTCCTGATTTTTAAACGCTGCAGTTGATTTAGGTATCCCCTACCTGCAAATGTGCAAAAGAATTCACAGTAAGCAGAAATCGACATAATAATAATAATATAAAAAGTTCTCACCTCATCCATCTTATTCCAACACATGATCTCTTGGGCTTACATCTTACATTTTCCTGCTTCTTATTTTCTTTCCCTGCGTTTATGGTTGACTGGACTTAACATCTCACTGTTGCCACACTGTCATGCCACGCTGTCAAGAATTCTGGTCATCTCAGTTATGTGCACCACAAGCCATATCCTTTTCAAGCTGGACAACTTAAAATGGAAGGTGGGGGAGGCTGAGATAGGGTAAGGAAGGAAATAGCTGCCAGAGTAGCCTCTTGCCAAAGCTGTCCCCTTCTACAGTAGTTATCTGAAAGAGTGAGTGCTGAGTTTTAACAGTGGGCTATTGACCCATGCACTGTAAAAAGAAAAACAGAAAAAAATCGAATTCATCCAGTAACATGATATATACTGTATGTCAACAGCTGAATTATAACTAATGAGACTCAGAAACGAATGTACTTTGCAATAGGTTTGACAAACAATGATTAGGATATTACATTACACAACCTACCAGAGTTGAGGTGACTGAATTGAGCGCAGCGTTAGTTCTGGCAGGCCACAGAAGTCCGCTCTGCCGGCATCAGTTGATGCCAGCCGTCACTCAGCTGATCACTTATCCAGCTGAGTCACCCTAACCTACTTCACTGGCCGTTTAAAATGGTACCCTGCAATTCCTCACTATTGCTGGGTTCGTAGAAGGACACCCACCGCCTCCCCTGCTCCTTCCTTGTTCTGATTGTTTGTGGTGCTTGTCTTTTGTGTCTTATGTATGTGTTGTGTTTAAGGTTGATTGCTTTTGTCATGCTTGTATTGCTGTATGCTGCAGGCTTGTTCTGCGGGTTAAAGTTATTAGATACCCACATACATGCATATGATGAGGAGCCCTCCGAACTAGCCATTCCACCAAAGATAACTAGGATAACTTATTGCTAATATTAATTGCATTACTAAATGAGAGTGGCTTGACAGAATTGCATCAACGGACTTCTATTACTTCAGCAGGTAAAGGTGGTGAAAAATAAATAGTAATAGTGTTTGTCAACCTGCAAGCTCCTGTAGGACACAGTTTACAATTATATTGTAATTAATGGTCATCTGAAAGTGAAAGCTATAACACCATGAGCGAGAGAGCTACTAACTAGCTACTAGTATGTCCTTAATATAACTTAAATACTGTATGTATACTATATATTATGATCTTATGATAAGAGTGAGAGAGTGGGACACACCAATATGGTACTAGAATAGTCAATCATATTTCTGTTACACTGAAGGACCCCCAAAAGGTTCCTTCTTGGGAATAAACCCAATATACTGTAATTACATTGGGTTTATTATATTTTATTATAAACATGCATAGTATGAAGCTAGTTGAGTTGTACATCCCTGTGTATTATATGCTTTGGCACCATATCAGGTTTACTTTTACCCTATTAGACAGAAAAGACAATTTTCAAATCTCCCTTCTACTGCCACTTTCTGAATTACACTACAACTATCTTTCACACTTGACAGGTTTGGGATCTAAACCTTGGAAAGACTCACGGCAATGGATAAATACAGGCCACAACCATGTTTCATTGTTCTAAGTGTGAAGAGAAATATTAGTAGAAGGGAACCCACCAGAGTCAAAACAATTCAGAGAAGTGGAAGTTTGAGTGAAATGCTATAGTGGTGAATCAAAGCATTGCCTGCTAGACTGCCACAGTAAATAAAGTGAGTTGGAAAATGCCTTCATTCCTGGACATTCCTTTTCACCTTCCCACTGCCAGATCTGACAAGTGATTGTTCCTTGAAGAGCAAGCTTTACAGCAGCATGTTTTTCCACGCCAAATGTAACTCAACATGGCGGTCGACTCTAACCATGATTAAAAAGCTCTATGTGAAAAAGTCATAACAGTACCCTGCTGCATTAATCTCTATCTCTACAAATACTAGGGTCTCGGACCAGGGGAGGTGTAAGGAGTAAGCTGAGGAGGTGACATCAATGTGGGAGAATATGGATTCCCTGACATGACAGGAAGTGTGTGTGTGTGTAGTGAGGCAGACACCCCCTGATTACCAGAGCACTTGCATACATCTCCATGCTTCACAGCACTTATCACTATAAGGCCGATATCTCTCTCAGGTGCTCTGCGGTTGTCGTTGGTAACAGGCCATACACAACCAATCCCCCTCAGAGTTCGCCATAGTTTATCGCTTAAGAGAAAGCATGCTCATTCCATCTACGTACAGTATCTCTTTGACTAGAAGTGGATCCATTTGGATGTTCTGATCTTTCAAGCTGTTAAGAGGTGAACGTCAAGGAAACCATAAATCATCATCACATCCAATCTAGAACGTTCCAGTCAAAGCTCTGTTTATGGAACTATCCAAATATAAACCCCATTAATGTGCATGACTGACTTTCTCTCTCCCGCTTTCATTTTGTGCAAGAGCAAACTCAATAGACCTTTTTCATTTCCAGAGCACCAGCTTGTGAGAGATGTTATGGAAGGTGTGTACTGTACTTTGTGTGTGTGTGTGTGTGTGTGCGTGTGTGTGTGCGTGTGTGTGTGCGTGCATGCGTGTGTGTGTCTGTGTGTGTATATAAAGTTATTGGGGTGAAGGTGTAATTACATGCAGGAGCCTCAGTGCCTGACTCAGCTACTACTAGATAGCTTTCGTCATGACCCAGTTTATTCAGGGCAAACAACTTTTACAATAATTATTCGAATATGGTTACCACTTGAAACGTCACTTTCACTTTTCTGTCATTACATAATTTACAGTGTGTTCAGGATTGCATGTTGGGGACAGCGCCAGTGCACATCTTACTTTGTGCAGTAAATGTGGATACTACCTGTGTGTCTTTCCAATTATATTTCGTTTAATACTATATCTAAACAGTGTTGAACAACTTTTCTGCAGCAAAAGTAATAAACTAGTCCAAAGCTTTAAGCCGGGATGACAGGCAGTTGGCCTGCATTAATGATAAGCCTGATCCATGTCTCTTCTTGGTCCAAAGCTTCATATCCATGTCTTTTCTTGGTCCAAAGCTTCATACAAATGATCTCCTTACTGTAAATACTCTCTAAATCCCAGTTTTACTTACACAGGCAAACTAAATCAAAGCTTGAAATTGTCGATATTCAAGACGGGCTGAGAGACAATTTGCCTAGCTGCTGTAAACCATGTTGAGATATGATAATCTCCTTTGAAGACAAGAAGTTACTTTGGGCTGGATGTTCTTGTGGAAGAAAATGTGTCAGAATCACCAGGAAGAGAATTCTTAAAGAATATGTTTAAATAAACTCAGCATTGTGTAAAGGTACTGTGATACAAGTAAAACATTCGATATTGGAGCAATTAATCTTTACAAAATTAATAATAGTACTAAAGTTTATAGATCATCTTATTTTGCAGTTAACCATATAACCAAGAACTGTGTTAAAGTTGTAGTAAGTAATTCTCAAGAAAGATTGTTGATGTCAATACAATCAAAACAAAAACACCTCTCCCTTCAATTCCATAGGGTGCTCTCTTAGAAGCTCATACCTACGCATTGGAAACACATTGAGAAGGGACTTTGTTTGTGTTCTTATTTATGAGGCCAGGGCTGTATAGAAGTACTGGATTGTTTGTTCAGCACACAGAGAACTGTAAGCTATCGGCTGCGAGGAGATATTTGGTGAATTTTACAAAAAATGTCACTTACTATACAATACTTTTAAGTGTAAGCTGAATGGGCTAGATGGCAAAGAAAAGAAAAAAGATGAGTTTGTAGACACCTAACTAACTGTGATTTAAATCTGACTGCAAAGCATCATATGCTTCATGTTATTTGAAATGAATAATAATACACAATGTGCAACTCAATGTGCTTTACAGTTAAAAAACATTTGAAAACCAAAGGATGAAGGGAACACATTAAATTAAACAAAAAGAAATAACAACAAAAGAAAACAAGGTAAAAGTCATGAAAATAATAAAACCCATTCCCTAAAAGCAGATTTGCTTTATCCCTCTAATTACCTGGGCCCTGTTAATGCACTCTGCTTGCGGTAATTTACCTGCCCTAGCCAAATCTGCTAGCGGTACTTTGCAGCTACGAGCGGCATGTAAACTGCCCTAGCCAAATCTGCTAGCGGTACATTGCCTGCCCTAGCCACATCAGCTGATGTGGCTTTTATGATCCAAGTAAAAATGTATCAAAAAATCTTTTTTTACAATATCAGAAAATACATATAAAGATAAAAACCTATGCAGTTTTAAGGCTAAACAGTGTGGATAAGTAAAAGTACTCATATAAGGATAAAAACATAGGAAGTTATAAGGCTAAACAGTGTGGTTAAACAGTGTGGATAAGTAAAAGTACTAGGCACGTGAGAAGAGAAGAGTCTTTAACCTGGATTTAAAAATTGCTATATTTGGGGCATGTGAAAGATCCTCTGGTAATTTATTCCAAATGTGCACAGCATAAGTGCTAAACGCAGCTTCTCCATGTTTTGTTTGGACTCTAGGCTGTACCAATTGACCTGTGTTCATGGATCTAAGAGCCCTGCTCGGTTGGTATTCTTCAAACATATCAGAAATGTATTCTAGTCCTAAACCATTCTGAGATTTATAAAATAAAGGCACAACTTTGAAGTCTATTCTGTAGCTAACTGGAAGCCAATGCAACAATTTAAGAACTGGAGCAATGTGCTCCGTTCTCTTGGTCCTGGTTAACATTCTAGCAGCAGCAGCATTCTGAATGAGCTGCAGCTGTTTTACAGTCTTTTTTGGGAGTCCCGTTAAGAGCCAATTACAGTAGTCAATCCTACTAGAAATAAAAGCATGGATAAGCTTCTCTTGGTCTTCTTGGGACACCACGCCTTTGATTCTGGCTCTATTTTTTTGATGATAGAATGCTGTTTTGGTGACCGCTTAACTTAAGTTTTATCTTGATTCAATTGTAGACAGTTTTGGTTCATCCAGGTATTTATGTGCTCTATACAGTGCCACGAAGAGTCTATTGAGCTGTTGTCGTACAGTTCAAGGGCTATGTATATTTGGGTATCATCGACATAGCTGTGGTGGTTAATGTTATTGTTCTGTATAATTTGTGCCAGAGGTAGCATGAAGCAGCAGGGCTTACGTTTACTCTCCTGGGAGACTCCACATGCTACTGTATTTATGCTTTGCTATCCTACCTTTTCAGGAATTGTTATCAAGCAATATTTACTGTACTTTTGAATTATAATAATTACAGTCAGTCAAGTAATGGCAGCATCTCTGTGATATTGTTTTTTTCTGTTTCTTTATCTGAGAGTGACACAGGACAGTTTATGAAGTCCTGTGAATGGACTTTATAACTGGATGGACTGTCTTTCTCAGGGATTACATGGACTGCAAAGTGACACATATAACCGAACTTTAGTCTGTGGAGTCTGTAAACAATTTCTACTAATATGGGTTTTCTCTCCGTGTTGTTTACTGGTAACAAATTATTATTGAATGTGTACTTTTACCAAGGGCACACAGGCCTAATGCCTGTCCATGCCTCCAATGTTTTCACCATGTATGGTCAACTGCCAAACAATGTGGATGTCTCTCCTGACCTGCTCTGCTCTTATTGAATCCATTACTGAGGTTAACACGAGTTTGTCACCGAGAAGCGGAGGACTAATCTGAATGGAATGCAGGTTTGTAACCCCCCCACATGTGAGGCTTCCAGGGACTGTGCATTATTTGACAAATCTGCAGAGCATAAGAGCTGATGCTTCCTTGACAGTGCCAGGTCAATGACCTCCACCTCCTTACAGAGATTTTGGACATGCTCAAAGTAGGCCTAGTAAAAACATTACTGTGCACGTGGTATTAAAAGCTTGTGCCCTGTTGTGAATAACGTAATTTCTGGACAAGTTGCACCGGCGTATTACTGTACAACAAAACATTGCTTCAGTCTAAGTGCATTTATATTCGCTTGGTCCTATAAATTGCAATTATGTCTTGTCCATAGTTGGTATGCAGTAGACAAAAAACACATACTGTATAAGTCACTTCTGATCAGCAAGACAGAAAAAACCCACAATACGGTATACGGTAGCTATATGGGGACATCATTGAATAAGCAATGTATTATTTTACACGCCACAATTGCACATTGCAGCTTTTTGGGCTTGACTCCCAGTCTATCAATTCATCAGTCATAAATCAGAATAATGGGTTGTAATATGAAACATATTTGCCTCTGCTACATTTCTTCCCCCTTTAAAAGTTTGGTGTGTTGTTGCTTTTTGAGCTGTGTCGAAGTTATAATGTTGCTTCTCCACAGTGGCTTGGCTGTTGGTTTAACCTTCCTGATAGAGGGTCAGCCGTGTGCTCTATCTGAGACCTTTGGCTCACTCTCTCTTGGACAGGAAGAACCAGAGGAGAGATGTTGTGGGCTTAATGGTGAGGGGTGTGGGGTAAATAAGGAAAGCTCATAGCTAAAGTGTGCTCCCTGCTGAATAGTATGAGAAACGCCTCAAAAAAGCCACTCACTTGCTAAGGACAGAAGTTTAACATATTGTTACACATAGGGAAAAGTACTGTAACTCTTATCAAATGTTCTGACAGTCCTCATCAACTAACAGCAATACAGTCAGCCAGAACAAGACCAATACTGGTTCTGGTGATATTCTGAATATGTGTGACAGAGTAAAAAAAAGGGAGACAGACAGGAAGATATACTGTAGGGAGTAAAAAGAAAGTAAGCTATGTATAGCCAGGGAAAGATGGATGGAGTCTTTTCTACAGAGCAAGAAGGAGTGAATAATCCCTGGCCCACTCTGTCTTCCCTCTCTCTTCTCTGTCCTCTGACCAACTGGGTGCCATCCACCTGCCCTTTGAACCCAATCCTAGTAACCACAGTCCGTAAACATGCAAGTGAAGAAGGGCTAACTAGCACCACACCCTAATTAATTTGCTGGCAACATCGCAGCTTTTGCAAGGTTGAGCGGCCTGTTGTGCTGTGCTGACCTCAGGCTCTGAACACGAGAGCATAAATCACACAGGGTTCTGCTTTTAATTCTTTCCAATCAGTGTAGGGAATGTGTGTTTATTACATACCCCTGCAATGTGTAACAATTACCTCTCTGTGCAGTTTCAACAGTGTCATGTAATGTACCTGAAATTGATACTATGGTGAGCTCGGTTCATCTCAGAACAATGACACTGTTTTGTACTCTCTTCGGCAAACAATCACAATAAATAACACTAAATGACAGATAAAATCATGCTGGCCAAATAAAGTTAGCTAACACAACATGAAGATTAAATCCTAAACAATAAACATACACTTCTACTAGACACAAAATGGAGCATAAACATAAATACAAACGAATGAACTGGGGCTAGTCTATTGCGCTGTGGCAGGCTGAGAGATCCCACTAGTCTATCCCCACTAAGCTCAGCAATCTCATTATATAAGTTGAGAGTTGAACTTAACACAGATGTTTAGTACTTTCACTAGTCACTGGTCATCATATAGTCATCTCTGTAGCCCAATCAGTTTCTGGTTTGGTGATCAGGATGGCCAAGCTAATCCTCATGTCTTTTCTAATTCAAAAGGTCCAAAGTTTGAACCCTTTTCAGCCATATCTGTCACAGTATCTTTTGAACTAAATATTTCACTGCCCTGAGACCTTGTGTCACATCCAAAGGAAGTAAAGAAAATGGCCTCCTTGGAGGACTGATAAAATACATCAAATCAAACTGTAATACCATTACTAACATTTGTGGAGGATTGTGGAATTATTTGAGCCAAGTCAGTACCTCATGCCGTGCACTCTGCCTGGCTTTCAAAAGCCAGCAGACTGAATGATTGACCATCAACAGTATGATCTGTTCTCCCCCACAACACCTGCAGCGCAGCCACGGACAAGTTAACTGTGGGAACGTTAGCGTTTGGGAAAATCACGTTCTGTAACTCATATTCGCGCAGGGCATTCCAATTATATGATCATTAAAAGCCTGATTAATAGTTCTATTTTTAAACAGCAGTGCAAATGAACAGCCTGTGTGAAAAATGCCTTTAAGTCACACTCCTTATTAATCACTGATTAAATATTGATCAGAATTCAAACAATGACTTTAATTGTCTTTTCTTTTTTTCTGAGGCTTCAAATAAATGATTACAAGGAGAAAAATACAATTATGCTTTTCCTTTTTTGGCAACTCTTTCCGTAGAGCCCTTCATCCCCTTCTGTTCCTCTCTGTGTGAGCGACACTAGTGCAGCATAAAACATAAAACAGGTCAGCACAAATGAGAAGCAGGCCGTCCCTGACTCAGCTGTTTCCTCTACGTACTGTCACTTTTTCATTACTTGACGCTACCGAAAAAAGCACCAACCCACTAAAAATAGGTAGTCAGCAGTTACGAACCAGTTAGTCCCTGTGAATGTTTGTCCTGCAGAGATAGAGTTTATGACATAAGACATAGGGGCATTAACATTATGCTAGTCCACTGAAGCTTTCTTTTTGACAGAATGTGTGTCATGTCAGAACAATCACTTATTAGTGGCTTATAATCTACTCTAGACAAATAGTGAAACTATTAGTTCAGTTGGGCTCTAAGATGACACTTCACAATAGACTGTGGATGTCTGTGATCCCGTCCATTGGTTTTTCAAGAGACATTTTGAAGTCAGGTTGAGTTTATGGCTACTAGATGGTTAAACTAGTATATTGGAGTAAGCGCTTAGCTTGTACAGTGGTCAATGCTGGTACTGCAGCCAAAAGCTGAGATGCCCAACAAGCCTATTCCACATGTAGCCACAGGTTAGCCTAGGAAGTCACCTAGTCTAGGAAATCTTATTGATGTGTGATTGTCATAACAAGACAAGAGCATGGATTTGTGGGTGGGGAGTATTCTGTAGGCACAATGCTCATAGTGTGCTCTATACTTATATCTAGATTAGGTTCGGAATACACTGAAGTCTGACAGAAGTCAGGAGAAGCCTTCTCAGTTGTATAGTATGTGCTGGCTGAGCATGTTTCATTGACATTAATGCTCACCATCTTGGGATGCTTTATTTTTGTCTTGCAAATTAATTGGTTGTCTGTTTGGGACATGTGATTTCTTGAGCAGTTTAAAACTCTGGACTGAGTAATGCCAATTTATATGGCACATAATTATTTACGCATTATCTTAGTTATTACTCATATTCTACATGTATAGACCCATGCACCAAACTCCTGGACAAGAACACACACTACACATCATAATAACACACCTCACAACAGAGATATGGTAAACTATGAAAAGGATTTCCCATGGCAGCAAAGATAGCAGCAGGAAACTGGATCTTGGCACAGCTGAGAGCTCGTTGAATGTCAGTGTGTAACTTTGGACATGTTGAAAGCTCTTTGAATGTCTGTGTAGTTTTGGATGCGTTTAAAGTAATTATCTTCGCGATACTGGAGAGACAGCTCAGCTTCACAGAGACCAGCCTGCCCTTGGCACAGAAGCAGCCATAGTTATACAGATCTTTTTGTAGTTGTGGATTACATTTACGTTTTCTTTCTTTTATTTATTTATTTATTAACGGTGAAAAGGCCACTGTGGATAGATTGCCGAACAGATATGCACCTCTAAGATTACATGGAATTCTCAAGTTGTTGAATCAAGTGAACCTAAAAGCAGAGTGAGGCAAGATTTTTCATTTGTTTTCCGATGGATGCAGCCAACTTTGAGATGATACTTTAATTTGATAGAAATGCAGTAACATTTGAGAAGGGTGATTTGTGAGATGTCTCGGCTCTTTGCCATTTCAGATAAAACTTGTTTTGAAGAATACAAGAACAGGTGGTAGAGAGCTATGCCTTATACTTCCAAATGCCAGATAGGCTGTACAACATTTATGCACAAAAAAGTGCATAAAAGAACATTCTTTTTTAAATTGTATATTTCATTTCATTAATTTAATTTAAATCTTTAGACCAAACATTTTGATCCATGGCATCTTATTACATTAATATGCCTTCTAAGAGGCAACAGGAAGCCATTTCGCACATTCTCACATTAATGATTCAATTGAGCCCTGACAAAAAGCATTAACGTTGGGGTAAATATCTTCTTATGATCCCTTTTGTCTCCTTATTTTTTATGCTTTTATGGAGACTTATTTGAAGTTCAGTAGAGTAAAAGTATTTCAAACTAGTTGTTGAGAGTTTCAAAACTTATGGAACTGTTTTTCTTTAGCATTTAAAATGTTCAATCATTATTCATTTTCCTTTGGTCCTGCGCTGTAGACATTTAGGATAGCAACTTATTTGTTTTTCAGTGCTTCATATTGTTCATATTGGCTTGTCAGACATGGTGCTGCTTGGTAGCTGCTCATGTATTAATTTAATTAAAACATGTAAATAATCCAAAATCATCTGGATGCTTGTTACACAATGTAATGTTTAGAGGCTTAATTTTTGTGCAGCTGCAAATAGCCCTGACCGATTGGAAAGAAAACATGTTCTTTTCTATGCTGTGTGCAATGCTGGAATGTTTTCTCAAGGTTTGACGTTGCAGGGGAAATGGGAGACTTATCAAGCTGCATAATTACGTATTTTCAAATGCTTTTTTAAACTGCTGACATTTCCAATTAAACAGATTCCAAAAACTGTCTGTGAAAGAGGTAATTTCCCGATAAGTAAATGTCAAAGTAAAATTCCACACTTCTATCTAATGGCAATAATAATACATTAAAATGTTACACTTGGGTCACTGATGTGGTGTTCAGTCCAAAACAGAGTTTTTTTTTTTACTTTTGTAATTTCAATTTGACAGGAAATTAAAGTCTCTCTAAATAATTTATTGTGGTGTATTGTGTTCCACTCACTCATCAAGTAAAACAAAAAAATATATAAAACAAATGTAGTATTATTTCACATTGTCTTGTTTGTCCTGAATACTCCTTGTGTATATACTGTAAGACAATTTATATTATTATGGTTTTACCATTGATGTGATTGTAATGTGCTTGTTAAGAAGATATTGCTATCACAGCTATACTTAATTCCTAGTTTGTTAGCCTGGCACCACCTGCCTATTGCTCTCAGTTAAATTTTCACTGAGATTATAGTCTTGAAACACTGTTCACATTAGCGTTCACACACCCACCCTGATGGAGGACCAATCGGGCTAAGTGCGATGACTTTTGATGTTTTGAAATGGTGTGTAGAGGTAGCTGAAGCAATACACACAGTTGTTCAATAGTTTCAAAATTAACCAGAGGTCTACACCCATTAGGAGTCAAAGACTGTAAACACTTCCCAATGGAGCGTCTCTAGACTTGGCTACACCTGGCTAATAGTTTGTAGCAGTAGACATTCTGTAAGAGTATACAATAGGAAGGCAATAGACTCGTAACTACTGCTGGAGTTAGGATTTGAAAGTTAGCTAAAAAGGTGACCAATATTTTGTATGTCAGCAACGCAATATTCCACCCCCTCCTCCTCTGCTCCCTCCCTCTGGAGACCATTGGTCTGCAATTCACAAACCTGTTGTAGATATGTGCACATTCATGTGATTGACAGTCATGGAGAATTCCCCAGACCAATCAGGGAAAAATGCCCTGAAATCTTGAAGCACATTGAAAAATCTAAATTGAGTTATACAGAAGCAGGAGCTATCAAACAGAGCATATATTTTCACAGAGCATTTCACTCACTGATAGCTGACGGATGTCTATGGCATTTCTAACAAATTATAATCCTAAAATCCTAACTATAATCCTAAACTATAGTCTGACTTTCTAGATAAATTCCACTTTAGGTCATTTTAGCATCAACAGTGTTAAGTGATTCATTATAGTCTTCATTACAATAACATTGACTGTTATCTCCAGCAACAGCAACAGGGCACGCAACTCTATCAAAACCTTGTTGAGCTGATTCATCAGCACAGTAGCAAGTATTAAGTAACTCCTCAAAGCGAGCACTGCAAAAATGTTGATACGCTGTTGAGTGAGTGAGTTACTAACTCTAGTTGAGTGAGTGACTAGCTCTAGTTGAGCCAGTGAGTTACTAACTCTAGCTGAGTGACTAGCTTCAGTTGAGTGAGTGAGTGACTAGCTCTAGTTAAGTGAGTGAGTGAATGACTAGCTCTATTTGAGTGAGTGAGTTACTAACTCAGTTGAGTGAGTTGTTACTTGTGGGTGAGTGACATAGTGACTCATGCAGCTTGTGTTTTGATAGGCTTTCAGTTCAGACGGAGGTTATGGTTTGGATGGTCTGTGAGTGAGTGGCTCAGTTGAGGTTGCCATGCACTGTGCACTGGCACTAAGTGGAGCTTCTCACTCCAAGGACAAAAACTTGACTGAATAAAACTTAGTAAAGAGTTGGTCATTTTGAACAATTCATTCACACAAAATGGGCACTAATAGAATTTACTTGCGAAAACACACCTGTCGATCCGTGTCCAAACTAGTGTGTCCAAACTTTAAAACTAAACCAAATATTGTGCATTTTATAGCCATGATGTCAGTTGGGAGAGATGCGTTCTCCAGGGAAAAGGTGTTCTGCTCCAGTCAGATTTGTCCTGGACCTGGAGAGCAAACTCTGATTATACAGTATGTGCCTGTAGCAATTGGACCTGAGCCAATGTCAGCCTTACAGCTGGGGAACTGTGAGATTGTTTTGAGTCGTGTGTGTGTGTGCATGTGCATGTGCGTGTGCGTGTGTGTGTGC
>JAODUG010020004.1:0-21806 GCA_027564795.1 Aphredoderus sayanus
GCTAAAACCATCTCTTCCCCTCCAGCAATGCTTGTGTTTTAAAAAATAAATTGAAATACAGGCATTCACCCCCCCCCCCCCCCCACACACACACACACACACACACACATGTGTAGCACGTTTCACACAATTATTCTGTTATGCAACTGCATTCATTAATCATACATTTTGCTCAATGTTTGCTTTCTTCAGGGTCTACTTTTGACGCCATGACTCCAATGGCTAGTCTTCCTGTAGCCAAGGATGACAGAAGCAACACTGCAATACTTATAGGCTGCCTGGTGGGCATCATCCTTCTGCTATTGGCTGTTATAGCTGTCATTCTATGGAGGCAATACTGGAAAAAGATACTAGGAAAGGTGGGTCATATTTAAAAAATGTTTTTATTACATTACATCACAAATGTGAAATGATAATAAAAATGATAAAATAATGAATTCTAAATACTTTCTGGCCCTCCTTGAGTGGCATGAATTTCACCATGGTTATTCTTAAATTGAGGATTAGGCTAAGCCAAAACGATCTCCCGCTCTCCCCTTTCAGGCCCAGGGCAGTCTGTCCAGCGATGAGCTGCATGTCCACCTGTCTGTCCCCGCAGACAACGTGGTCATCAACAACACGCACAGCTACTCCAGCCGCTACCAGCGCATACACACCTTCCCAGACGACCGCGAAGGAGACGGGGAGTATCAGGAGCCCACCGCACTGCTCCGGCCAAGAGACCAGCGAGACAGCACGGGTAGAGCTATACATATATAGTTACACAGGCACATACATGCGCACATTGTCAAGCACTTAATCCACATCAGTGCTTACAACTAGAGAATGAAAAATAAATAAATGAACCCTGCTACAATGAGTGTGTCTCATACTGATATATCTACAGTACATTTACAGCATTTGGACAGGTGCTGTATCCAAAGCGATTTACAGTTAGTACATACCTGAATACGTTGTCAATACCTAAATGCTCCATTTATCATACATTCTGTTAGTTAAAACAATGACAGCAGCTTGTCATCAGGACTGAATGACATATGTGTGCTGTACTGTATGTAGTAAAACACTTTATGTTGTCACATAGTGTATGGTGATGGTAGTGATGTACAGAATCACAGAAACAGTTTATAAGGGGCACATTATCAGGGGAGAATGTTCTGGCACGAATGGGACACTACTGTAAATGTACAGCATATCAAATCGTACCAAAAAAGCTACTATTGTGGTTTGCCCTTGATTGCTTCTTTGCGTGTTGTTTGCTTTGCTCTCTTTGAAACCTCTGGGTTTATTTATCATATCAAAAGAAAACTCGCTTAAAAAAGACAGAACATCTAGAAAGAAAATGTGGTGTGCGTTTTGAGGGCTGGTATGACAATGTATTTCACAATACCAAACAAAACAAATTTAAGAGTGCCTGCAGGAAGATGTACAACGCACAGGGCACAAAAGACCTATTGTTCTCTGCATGGCTAAATAAAATAAAAAAGGGATGTGAAAAGATTTTGGAAGGAGGCAGTGGAAAAAGCATTGATGTCGTTGCGTTAGGGAGGTCGCATGCTGTCTTTACGAGGTGCCTGCGTGTTTGAATAGCTCGAATAAGAAACATTATTCCATCAGTTTTTGTTATGTTTCTTCATGGCCTGAGTTGTGTTAACCTTGCCTGTTCTTGCTATGCTGTGTTTGCTCTGCGCTTCAACTGTGATGATGAAAACCCTTCTTAGACCCCTGTCTGTCTCTCAATGAACTATAACAGATATGCTAACGGTGTCCTGCTAATGATCGTGTTATGTTTTGTGTTGTGTATGTGTGTATGTGTGTGTGTGTGTGTTGTGCGTTTGCCGCCTTGTATGCTGTCTACAAACTACACTATGTATGTCCACCCTGCCTGGTCCCATATGTGTTGTGTGCCTTTGTGTGTGTGTGTGTGTGTGTTATTGTGTGCTGTGTGTCCGTCCCCCAGCCTTGCTGTTAAACAACCCAGCCTATCACCTGCTCCTGTCCAATCAGAGACAAGGCTTGCGACCCCTAGCTGTCTCCTGCACCTCTCAGGCTCAGGAAAAGTGCCTCAATGTGGCCCAGGGTAAGACACTCAGACTGGGGGGCCAACACTGCCCCCTACGTCCCCAGGGCTGCTGGGGCAATGCTGTTGTGTTAATTCAACGCCACACATTCAACCTTCTGCTGCAGTTAAATCCACAGTCCAAGTGTGACGTTGTAATATGCTGTGGTTTGGTTCATTTGTGTTTGCATCACGTCACTCATTCATGTACTTATGATCTTATTCACTCACAACTGACACTAATCCCGGCATTGGGTAGAATCAGCGATTGAAAGCTAATAAACACTTGTCAAATTCAGAGAATATCTCCTAGCGGTCTGTTCTGTGTGAGCGCTGATAAAATAATCTGCTGTTTCTACACAGCCCAGGCTCTGTAAGTGGGAACACAAAGTGATGCGGAGCGCACCACAAAACAAAATCCCCAGCCTTGGCAAGTGTCCCATGTAGGGGGCGGAGCTTCTGAGGGAGCACTCTGTGGCTTTGAAGGGAGAGGTGTTTTCGCTTTGCTCGAGTTCAAATATCAACAATCTTATTCCAGAATGACTGACTATACCTTTTTAACGATGGTAACTGCGTCTGCAGGGGATGCGGTATCTTGTCAGACAGGTTATGCAGCTGTAGCTAACGTGATGTGGTGACCTCCATCTTTACCTGACGTTTCCCTCGTCCTCTCCCCTCCAGCCTGCGGCGTGGAGCGGGACCAGGAGAAGGGCTTCCCCCCTACCCAGGAGGAGCCTCCTCCTTACCCGGGCTCCCCCCCCTACCCCTCCATGTCTCCCCCCGTGTCGCCCCCCTTGCCGCCGAGCGTCCCTCACTACGCGGAGGCTGACATCGTGAGCCTGCAGGGCGTCAGCGGCAACAACACCTACGCCGTGCCCGCCCTGGCGTCGGCGAGCCCTGGGGCCGATGGCGCGCCCCTGCCCGAGCTGCCTCGCCAGTGTCTGCTGTTCAAGGAGAAGCTGGGGGAGGGCCAGTTTGGAGAGGTGCGTCCTCTCTGTCCCGGGCCGAGCTGTGTGTGTGTGTGTGTGTGTGTGTGTGTGTGTGTAAGTGACACTGTTTACAGAGCTCTTGTCTGTGCCTCAAAAGGTCCATCTGTGTGAGATTGAGAGCCCACAGGACCTACTCAGCCTCGAGTTCCCCTTCAATGTGAGGAAAGGTCGCCCTCTGCTGGTGGCAGTGAAGATCCTGCGCCCTGATGCCTCAAAGAATGCCAGGTGCGTAGTGCCATCAAAATCCTGTCTTTATTTGTCAGTGTTTTTGTCAATTAGTTGTTGTTAGTTAGTTGTCAATTAGAAGGGACTGACACTGAGCAAAAGCATTAAGGAACAGGAATGTGTTAGGCAAGGCACTACCAGTACACCTTGTCAGGATTTGAAACCAGGACTTTTTGGTTGGCAGTCAACCACCCAATCACTAACTTTTTATGGCCCTACACTTTTTATTACGTAGTTAATGAATGCAAATAGTATGTGAATGGTTTTACTACATGTTATACAGTATTATATTGATGTAAATTGTAATATATGGTTTATTTTCTGTCAGGAATGACTTCCTGAAAGAGGTGAAGATCTTGTCCCGTCTGAAGGATCCCAATATCATCCGCCTGCTGGGTGTGTGTGTAAGCAGCGACCCTCTGTGTATGGTCACAGAGTACATGGAATGTGGCGATTTAAACCAGTACCTGTCCCACCGCGCACTCCTGGAGAAGACGGGGCCTTCTCTCAGCACGCCGACCATTAGGTAACCCAAACGGACATACACATGTATACACACACGCGTAAACACATTCCAAGGATGTGCAGTTAGCTGTACTTTATTATCGCAAATTTGCTAACTCATTATAGTTATTTTCAGTTTTTGCTTTTACTTCAAGTAAGTATGATGCTTGTAGATCTCAGATCCATTAAAAGGGTTTTGCTTTTATTTATCCACCTCTCTCTCTCTCTCTCTCTCTCACCCCCTCCCTCCCTCTCTCCCCGTCCCCCATCCCTAGCTACCCAGCTCTTATTTCCATGGCGAGCCAGATCGCGTCGGGGATGAAGTTCCTGTCCTCTCTGAACTTCGTCCACCGGGACCTGGCCACGCGCAACTGCCTGGTGGGCGGGGAGAAGGGCGAGAGTGGCGGGGACCCCGGCGGGGACCGGCCCATCAAGATCGCCGATTTTGGCATGAGCAGGAACCTGTACGCCGGGGACTACTACCGCATCCAGGGCCGAGCTGTGCTGCCCATCCGCTGGATGGCCTGGGAGTGCATCCTCATGGTGTGTTTACTAAAAACAGTGTCATGTTTTACGTAAAACACATTGTGCTTACTAAGCCACCTTCTTTAGTCTAGTGGTGGCAGGGAAACGGAAGGCATCACCACCACCCACTCCATCGCATTTGCCAGGTTTATATAATGTGGACCTGACTGGCTGCCCGCGTCATAACCATGATGTTGTAAGTGGCCGCAAAGCAGGACAATGATGGCAATTGTGGCTTGTTTTCCCGCCCAGGGTAAGTTCACGACAGCCAGCGACGTGTGGGCATTCGGGGTCACTCTGTGGGAGATGCTGAGCGTGTGTCAGGAGCAGCCATACTCCCACCTCACAGACGAGCAGGTCATCGACAACGCTGGGGAGTTCTTCAGGGACCACGGCAGACAGGTGCTGTGTCAACACACACACACACACATTCTTTCACACTCGAAAAGGTATTCTCTGCACATGCACACACGTATAGACACACACAGGCTGAGGCATAGGTTTTTATATATACATACACACACACACTCTCTCATTATACTTTAGTGACCCTACAGTTTAAACGGAACAACACCTTTACTGTAGCTCCATAAAATAATCCACTAGGCTACAGTCAGGTGTTTTTTTGTCCTTTTGTCATGTATAAAACGTAGTTTCTATTGTGTTCGCGCTCTCTCCCTTTATCTCTTTATCTCTCTCTCTCTCTTCCCCAGGTGTATTTGAGTAGGCCAGCTGTGTGTCCTCAGGGCCTCTATGAGCTCATGTTGAGCTGTTGGAACCGTGACTGCAAGCTCCGCCCATCCTTCGCCCACATCCACGCCTTCCTCACTGAGGACGCCATGAACATGGTGTAAAGTCAGAGTCCACTAGTGCGCACAAGGAATGCCATGTAGAAGTGAGCCATGTCTCCTACATCCGCGGTCTCCTTGCGGTGTGCGGAGTGTGGCGGTACGCGGAACAAAGGGGAGAGAGGCTTGCCTGTACATTTTGTATTTCTGGGGGCAGACGGGGCTGAGTCACCGCTGGTTCGGGTTACATTTCCACAACAGACCCCTGCACCCCTTCCTTACTCTTTAAGTAGATAATCTTCTAAGCGACATTATGAATTAATCATGAATTTTCAACAATGGTTGGTGTTGGGTGCTGTCTGCATAGGGGCTCTAGTACTGTCATTTTCCAGATATGATTATAGGTAAGCTGTAGGGGAACGTGTTTGAATATATAATGACTAATGTAGTTCATACAATAGCTCATGTCTTCATATTATGTGGTAAGCTAGTAGATAAACACGACCTTGTACTAAACAGGGTTAAAAGGGTTAATAGGTGGTGTACTTTATCACAACACATGTCCATATACACAGATGACACGTGGGATCTGTCGTCTTAGTATTTACAGTTTGTGTTCCAGCTAGATAGCTCACCGTTCTAGTTCCTTGGACTAGATGCCACTGTAAACGACCACGCTCGTCGTTGATGGGGACATGTTGCTCCACTCCACGTTGAAGTCAGTGGAACACAAGAAGTGTTCATTCTCACATTTTACCCTGACATTGGCCCTCTTTATCTCAGCCCTCTGTCTTTCTCCTGCGCCACATTCGCACCCGTCTATTGGCACAGTGATCTAAATGACCCAGACAAACAGCAGGCTCCGTGTGATGGCTGGCAGTGGCCGGCAGTACAAGGGACATTTAGAACACAACTTGATTAGGAGCGTCAGCCCCCATGGCATGTATTCTTCACGGAACTCCAGCTCTGATTCTGCGAGAGAACCTCACTGCCTCATGCCAAATGAAGTTGAGGATGCAAATTGAGAAGTGAAAACCTCTGTTGCCAATTCGATCTGGACAGCACGCTCAAATGGCTTCATCAAACAAGGCCACAACACTGCCACCTAGGGCAGTGGAATGGACATGGTTCAAAAGGGCCAGCTAAAGACGGATGGCTTTTGGCGACGTTGTGTCTGGCTGTGGCCCAGACACAGGGATAGATGTACAATTCCGCTACCAGCTGCACTTTAAATCCTGTATCCCTGGCTGTGGATTTCTTCACCATGTGAGATCTGCCCATATTGATTATACAACTTGCACTGTAATGTTTCATCTGTGCCAAAGGCGGAGAATAATACATTGCAGATGCTTCTTAACAAGGTCAGCTTGAGCTGATTTTAAATAATCTCCAACCAGGCATTTCCAATTCAATGGATGTAGAAGAACTAGTCAGTTTCATGCCATTGTATATAAACTAGATTTCTTGAAACTAGTTCTGCAGCCAGATAATGAGCTGCACTCTAAATTGTGTTTAATCACATCTATCCTTGTTCATCCAAACATTTACTGAATCAAAAATGCAATCGCATTATAATAAGATACACAAACTGTCCAGCAGTTACCTTATACTACAGTAGGTACAGTATCATGTTAATGAGACTACTTAATGATAGGTTACATAAATACTGACCTATTACATAGATCATCCCTGATGTATTACGCTTCAGGTGCTAATTGTTCTTAATAACTTAAATTCCGCATTATCTTTTAGTTACAATATTTGTGTTCCATCATATACTGTAAAGTGGTGCATCTTACCAAGTAGCTACTAGCAATGGATCATAACTTAATGATTGCCTTACAATCAGTTACCATTTTATTTCCTGATTTTTTTGCAAGATAAGTGCAGATAGGTTTGTGTACCTTATTCTCTAGTGGTAGTGTTACAAAAACACTCCTTGCAGATGTGGCATTTTTCAAACATTGCCATAATATATAAACTGTGCTAGGCTCAGTCTACTTTGCTCAATGTAGATGTGCAGTTTGCAATCAAATAATCCATGTTTACTGATTGAATGGGTGTGAATGGTTGTTGTATTTGAATACAGTATGTGCTACTCAATTGATTGTTTTTGATACACTGTAGTTCAACTAAACCCTTATTTTTTTATATATACTGTACGTACTTAGACACTCCTTGTTGTCTGTGATGGTGTCCTTTGTGTCTCTGAAGATGAAACTAATGGGTGTGTACATATTTTAGGACAAAATTGTAATTTCCTTCACTAATATATGGAAAATCCTTTTGCTACATTTGGGATCTCTAATTACTTTGTAGAAAGCTTGCTACCTTACTGCCATTGTAATTTACTGTGGTGTCTATTTTTGTTAGTTTATTAAAGTTAATCTTTTCAAATAAAGCAATGTGCTCTACATTGTATGTAAACAGTAAAACATTCCAGTAAGCATTGTTTATTGTCAGTTTATAGTCAACATTCTATAGTCAACATCTACAAACTCATAAGTTACACTCATTTGTATGTAAATACCTTGCCAATTAAAAAGGTACAACACAGATTTAAAAAAAAATAAAGTTTATAAATCCTATTGACCGTAGAAAAGTGGAAGCATGTAGATTGAGTATCACTTTCAAATCAACCACCAGAGATTCTGTAGCAATTTGTCACCAGGTACTAGAACCTTAAAAGGTATAGTAGGCCATTGTAAGCACTTTCTGTCTAGTTCACCAAATATCTTATCACAGTCTGCTAGTTTACCGTTATGCGACTGCTGAAAAAAAAATCCGGTACTTCGACACTAGCCTCGCGAGATCAGGATTTTTTTTTCAATTTAAGTTCGCTACGTGAACAACAATCCATCTGGCATGTCAGGTTACTTCTACACAGCCATTGCTCGATAATTAGGAACAGAAAGGGTGCAGACTACACACAACAATATCCTATCTGTTGCAATGCGTTTCCAATACTTGGGGTGGAGCTTGGGCATAGAAGAGAGAGACGTTTCTGTATCTAAAATTTAACATGCATTCTTGAGAATGACTTACTATACCTTTTAAGTTTTGAGTTAAGAGGCTTTAGTTCAGTTTACCTAGGCACTTGGGGATAACAAAATGCATAAGCTAGGCAGCCAGCAAACTTTGGACTGTTAGTTAAAGGCCAATACCAACAAACTAAACTGGATAATGGATCGGTATCATGGATAACGTAAGTAACAGTTTAGAGAGGATAAAAACAAAACAAAAAAACAAACAAAAACAGGACCAGCTGTAATGATCTACTCCCTATGCATACCAGTTCAGTGTATTCATGCCAATACACTTTGTACAATATTACATGCATCTGCAGGCTTTAAACCTCAAGCAACATCAAGCACCACAATTGTCATAGGATGTATTCACACACATAACCTACTTTTAGCTTTAGTCCACCCGTTTCTTTTTCCACCACAAAACATTTCATTCCTATAAGCAGGAAATACCCACAACTTGTTCCCACTGCCCACTTCCTTCACCCGACACAAAGCCATCCACCTCCAGCACAAGCTTTACTTTAGTGATCTATGGACCCGGTAATGTTAGATAAAACGGCAAGGCACTGGTCATTCAGGGAAGCATTTAAAGTAATTATAAGGTACTATACTTTATAAAGTTTTTTATCAGCTATCATTACATTACAAAAGATCTGCATTACATAATATCTGCTCTGGGTGTTAGCCCCCACCTCCATTTACGTAGATGTAGATTTTGCCAATCATTGCCTCTTTGGCCTGATTGGTCTGCTGAATCTACCTGGCCTGTCAATCACATGAATGTGAGCAGTCACACAAACAACTACAGCAGGTTTATCAATAACACTTCACAATGGCAGACCAACGGGCTCCAGAGGTAAGGAGCAAAGGAGGAGCAGTTGGGTTTTTGGGTTGATTTAGCTAGCTCTTGTTGCAACTCTCAAATCTTAACTACAACAGAAATATTGACATGAAATGGGAGTAAAATATTTTACCACTATTATTGTAAGTAGGTTAGTCTTTAACTAGACTTTTAGTATTTAACTAAATAATGTCAGTAACACACACATGCAGAAAACAAAATGGCATTATGTCCATGTTAATGTCATGATTGTACTGTAATAGATTTCTATAACATCTGAATGAAACAGAAGTTCCAATGACAATGGTTACACTTAACTCACAAACATCAGCATAATGGTTTCAACTTCAAATCAAATATGGACCCAAACTGGCTGGTGTAAAAAAAACATTCACATTACTACAAAAACTATTTGACTAAAACTACTAATGTCCAATATTTTCTCTTACCGCAGCTATATATTGATGAGTAGATGCAAAATCAGCCTGGATTTAAGAAGCGGACTTCTAAAATCCATATTCTGTATGGCTCATGAGGGTGAAATACAAAGAAACAAACAGTAGTACAGTACGGTAGTAGAAACATGCATGCAGACACACATATTGACACGTCTGGCAGACTTGTTACAGTGTTTACAGGCACCGGGACAAGGTTTGGAGCTCCAGATCGTATTCATGCCCTCTCCTCTCAGCGCACACGGCTGGGCTTTGCAACCTGTGGAAGTGAGACACAAGCATTTATTGTGAAGTGGTCTGAGGGTGTTTATCTCACACACACTCACACCCACACTCACACACACACACACCAGTGAGATGTTGATTCCCGTGAGTTTCTCAACGGCGGCAGGAAGCCTGGTCATGATGTCCAGCACCTCTCCCGTCAGTTTGGCTGCTCCCACCTCAGACCCACCACTGGATACCATGGTGACCTTCTGGGCTTCACACAGCGGCTGGCTGATCGCTTCTGCCATCTGCAGGATGGGAGGAACAACTGAGTACCAAACTACATACTGCAAGTTGCCACAAGAGACAGTCAACAGAAATAATGTTTTATTTGAAAACAGTGGGCAAATTAATTATGAAACCTGCTTGCATCACATTACCCTATGGGTAAACAATATCTATCTATCCATCCATCTATCTCATCTTGTCTGAGTGAAATGTCACCTTCTGTCAGTCAGTGCTTTATGGCAGGTGGATGCATGTGGAGCCATACACTAAGATCTCAAAACACGTTTAACTATTGAACTGATTGTACAGGCTGTCAGAAGGAAGCAACCGCTCTGACTAACCAGTGGCAGCTTCTCCAGCAGCATTTCCACCATAGCCCCCTCCTTGTATTCCTTGAAGGCTTCTGCTTTCTTGACCATCTGCTCAGCCTCAGCACGGCCCTTGGCCTCCAGGGCAAACGCCTCTGCCTCTCCCTTAATCTGCACGCACGCACACACACGCACGCACACACACATGCACACACGCACACACACAGTGTGTTTCCTGTTCAGACTGTGTAGAGGAACATATGTGCAGCCTCTTAAAGGAAGCGAGGAAGAAAGAGGAAAGACAGGACAGAACAATGCTGTTTTAACAGCCAGAGAAAAGAGGAACCACTGGAATGGTTGCCTATTCATGAGAAATCACCCTTGACTGAGGAAACACTGTATTCAACATCGTGACTTGGGGAGGGGGAGGGTATTTAAAGAGACTCACTCTAATTGACTCTGCCTCAGCCTCAGCCTCCATGATGAGCTGCAGGCTGCCAACATAGAAGACATGTTAGTAGTTAGATAAGAGTTAAACAGTAGTGGTTAATAGTTAAACCTACTTCAGTGCATTTCATCATCCTCTTTTTTTACACACTTTTTATGTTTACATTGTCAATATTTGTACACTATATAGTATTAACCTCTATTTTTCTACACAATTGTATATTTATTTTCTTTGTCCTTTATGGAAAATGCATACCCCTTCTTTCTGACTTAGAGGTGTGTATTCTTTGAGATGTCACAAATAGACCACATCATAATAATTCAACATTCAGCGGTTACATTGTAGCTATGGGCTATGAATGAATACACAGACAGCAGCTCGCCACATCCTGCCATACACAGCCATACACGCGCTAGCAGTAGTAAAACAGTCCAGTACCCACCGCTGAGCCTCGGCCAGCCTCTCCAGCCGGTATCTCTCTGCATCTGCAGGCTTCTTCACTCTGGCCTCCAGCTCCATCTCCTTGCGGGAGATCTCCTGCTCCTGCAGCATGACCTGCTGCTGGCGCTCCACAACCTGAACCTGCATCTTCTCCTCCTCGATGCGCTGCTTGGTCTTGGCCACCTGGTAATGGGCAAAAGCCACAAGGTTAAATCCCCTGTTCATGCACACGGGGGTTAAGGAGCGCATCAACATGGCCCCTTAGTAAGTGGGAGGCACATATTCAAACGGTTGTAATTCCTACACCGTTCACCTGAAATCCATTGTGGTGGTGTATAGAACCAAAAAGAATTGTGTTGATGTCCCAATATGTATGGCCTGAGTGTATGTTGTAGTTACTGCACTTAAAAAACAATAAAACTGTGAAACAAATCAATAGTGAAAAAAGGGGAGGGGTTAAAGTACACATGCGTGAACACAGAACACAAGACAAAATAAGGCTTTACTTGCTAAATGTATTATATGCAAATAATACTTTTTTTCCTCAATTATATTGTCGTTGTGATTTGTTGATTTGTTTGATTAAAATGTGATTAATTGCACAGCCCTACCTGGAGCTGATAGGCCATCTCTGACTCCGCCTTCTTGGTGTTAACCTCGGCATCGTAAGCTGCCTTCTTCAGCTCAAAGTCTCTCTGGGCCTTGGCCATCTCAATCTCATTCTTGTACTGGGCTGACACCTTCTCCTGCATGGCATGGGCTTCCTGTACACACACAGTGGAAGAACAGAGATCTTAAAGGAAGAAAGAGATTTTAAAACAAGTCCATCTGACACTTTTGAGGGTCTACATTGTTCCCGGAGACATCGAAATGGTGTTCTTATACAGTCTTGCCTAGGCAAATAGTTTTTAATGTTGTCAGCCACAACCCAGCTAAAAGAAGTTACTACTTGTATAGACTCCAAGGTAATTAAATAGAAGCTACTATACACTGTATAATGAACACACAATCAAAATCTGTATGCACATTTTACACAAGCAAGACAATAAAATTAGATCTAAATAGATCTGTCGGGTGGCACAAACCAAACCAAACGTGAGAGATGGCACATTATATTTACCCTAATGACAGCATCCCTTTTATACTGAGCCTCTCCAATCCTGGCATCTTTCTGCACCTGGGCAGTCCTGGCTTTACCCAGAGAGTTAAGGTATTCCTAGAGGAGGATGGAAAAAGAAGAAATAATGGACGAGTGGTTACAGACTGTCATGAGAACAGATTACGCACTAGTGAATGACTCAGGACCACTTAGGCGTTGTTCATTATTCAGAGAGATTTACGTTAATAACGTTGGGAGAAGCAGCTGCGCCACTATTGAGACATTAATGACAATGGAAGAGCATTACCATAATGGAAAGAACCCCTCCAAGGCAAACAGTGTGCAGCATAGACTGCCTGTGCTCAGAAACCTGAGCTTGACGTTCCATACCTGATCGTCATGGACATCTTTCAAGGTGTAGCTGACAACGCCAATGCCCATGTTGACCAGGTCAGAGGATGCCACCTTAAATACCTGCTCTGAGAACTTCTTACGGTCCTGGTAGATCTCCTACACATGCACGCACGCACGCACACACACAACCAGTTTATACTAATACATGCAGTTTAACCAAAATCAATAATGAAACAATATGGGGCGTGATGCAACCTACTTTGTTAGTTACACCGGGGGGAATTATACATCTACATTTGTGAGTACTGTATATGTGTTGGCCTAACCTCAACTGTCAAATGAGCAATGATGGCTCTCTGGTGCCCCTCAAGTGTCTCCAGAGCGATGTGGGAAACCTCGGACTCAGACTTTCCCATGAACATCTGGCAGGCAGTGGCCAACATCTCCTTGTTTTGACCCTGGATCTTCACCTGAAAGTTAGTCGCGGGTTGTGAGTTGTATGGTGATGGGAGGGAAGAGGCAAGAAAACCTAGTCACAGGCTGACTAACCTAATACAATGTGTGGTTCATAACATTCGGCTTGCTTATGTGTTCTGTGTGGTGGAATTGTTCAACCGTACCTGTGCAATTCCAGTAACAGAGATGGGGACACCATGGCGAGTGTAGACCTTGTCACTCTTCACATTTAGGGTCAGGGTGTTCAGAGTTATTCTGAGCAAATTAGAGATGATTCAAAAGAGAAAACATTATTAAACTCAGTACCAATAATTTATCAGCGATGAACACATCCTCAGTCATCCTCAATTACACCAGAATATATGTATATTTTACTGCATAGAATTTTGTTTTTATAAAGGATTTACCTCTCTCTTGAGGCTTAGGAATGAGTAATTAAGTGCAAACAGAAGGGATACCTCTGGATCTGCTGGATACATGGGATGACAAAAACTCTTCCTCCTGCAATCATCAGAGGAGGAGATCGACCACAGCCTGGACGAACAGGAAAGATGAGACACACAAATGCACACAGAAGGTTTATTACATGATAGAAGGAAGAAAAATAGAAGTCCTCCTTATAACCTATTAAACCACATTCCTCAATGCAAGCTTTTCAAATGAAATTCATATTTCATTTTTAAATACATAAAAAATACAAAATTAGGCCATGGTGGGTTTTTTTGATGACTGTAGTCTGCGCATCAGGGCGGCACAAGGCACAAGGCACAAGACAGGTCACAAGACACATGACAGCGAAATGACTGAGATAACACTTCTCAAGTGTGAATTTTAGTACATTTCACAATAGTACAATAAAATAACTAAACTAAACAATAATAAAAAAAATATTATTCATTATATGAATACAGAATAAATAATTATAATATCGTACCAGATACAACCATGGCTTCATTGGGACCACAAGTGTAGAACATCTCGACCTAAATTGTAAAGAATGAACGTGACTAAAATCCTTCAACAGTTACTTTACTGGTATCACACCAATTCATAAATACAATAAAGGAAAAAGATGCATGTCGGTCTAGACACGTACGCGAAGAGATTTATGATGTGTATGTGTATTGGCAAATTACATTGTGATTGTCAATCTTACATGCAAAGTAAAAAGTGATGCAATATTATCGTTATTATATTGGCTAGGCAAATGTATCTAATCTTCCCCTCTACAGTGTGTAACGTGTAACGTAAACTACATGTTTCATTTAGTGGGCTAATAACGCTAGCTAGCGAGCTAAACGGCATCGAGATAATGACGTCGTAATCACGGGAAACCCGATGTTTACGGTAGTAACTAACAGAAACTAGCAATACGTGGCCACTACGGTGAGCTTACCTATATCGTTGATCAAGGATTTTCTTTTAAAACTAGCTTGTTTAAAAACTTAGTTATGCTCTCTGTGTTCCTGTGACATCAAATGGCGTTATGCTAAGCTACTGTACTGTACTTTACAGGAATAGAAAATAAAAGATTGACCCCGCCCATTGACTCGAAATAATAAAGCATCGTCGCCATCTAGTGTCATATCATATGACTGTACTGTACATCTAGGATATCCAAGTGCTATATTATGAAAATCAGCCACCTAAATATGCAATCTCTTTTAGTATGTATTGTGTGTTTAATCTGATTGATGATGTTCTCTTTCCTCTGAAAATACTAATTTATGGGTGAATTACTGATGTCGAGTGTGTTATTTTCATTGGCCGTTAAATAGCAGCTGGCTTCTGCCTAAACTAGAACAAATAAAATGTGCATTGCCTATTAGCCCGATACTGTATAAAGGTCTACTTACTACAAGCTTGTTAAAAGAAAAACGCATTACAAAATAAACTAACTTCTACTCTTAAATATGTCTGGTTTTCTATTGTCTTAGAAAAGCATGATTCTGACTGAGGCCTATATTTTACTGTTTGTGTTGCCTACATAATTGTATTCACATATCTGTTCACGTGTGATATGCTGGCATATCATAGATTGGCTATTGGCTGGCTGCCCATCTTTATTAAAATTAATTTCTTGATCGTAAATCATATTTTACGTGTTTATTGCAGGGATTTAAACGGGTTGGATATATTATAATACATCCATGGGTTGGATGCTAACGGTATGCCCCCTGGCAATAAAGCTATACAATGCCTGATGGGTACTGAAGTCTTCCAACATAGAGAACGGATCTGTTTGAAGCGTCAACGAAGGAGCTGCAGTTTTCCTCGAGAACTACTGGTACCAAAATGCACTCTAAATGGTTTCCGGTAAGTGCGTAAAAAGTTTGGACCGGGGATTGGAAAATAGAATGTTAGGTTAGGACATGGCTTTGTTCAAATGTGTATTAGACAATAAATAATTTCAAAGAATGACGTGGGGAACTGATAATTGGAATACAGGTTAAGAGGTATGTATGTTGTTTAGCAATAGTAATATAATAAGCACACGGTGATGGAGGGAAGATCTCTGTGGACAATATTAGACATATTATATTGGTCGTGAAAAACAACCAGAATGCATCAGCCGAATTGTTCGCTGTCATTGTGTGGAAATATCTTTCATTCGATACATTTTTTGCATTACATCTTTCGTGTTTCCGCTAGAGAAACTGCCGGTAGCGTTGTTCAGTAAATGAAACTCCAGTTCCCATTGATGGGAACGCACGGGCGTTATCACACAAAGGATGCGCTATATTTCTCGATAGCATGGTTCCTGGATAGATTCGGTCTGTGGAACAGATAGAAAAAATGTGCATCGATGTATACCACAAATGCATAATGCTTGCATTTCAGTGTATGGAAACTGTAACTCTTGTATGGAAAATCTAATGCATGCAATGACTCTTTTTCTGTTGGATTTGTTATCTTGTCACCAACAGACTACGACACAAGACCCTTCTCCCGGCGTTTGGTTAAAATAAAGTTTTGGGCGCTCGTGTTAGTAATTCGAACTAATTCCATTGCCTCAATACTCGTAGCCTATACCAAAAACGAACGATATTCTATTGTTTTCGAATTGTTCTGTGTTAAATTGTCATTTAGCCTACCGGTATGCTAATTGTAACAATTTTGACAAAAGGATATAACGATGGATTTGTAACAGACTACTGGAAAAAATATGCAGCAGAGCTTACGCTACGCGCTATTTCACATTGCACACGCATAGAGCGGGAGGTTGGACGGAATTCCTACACAGTTCTCGTTTATCTTGTAGTGGACTGCGACCAGTTTCGTGTTTTGGATTTGACATGATATCAAAGGTAAATACTGTTTTTCAACATTATTAAATTTGGTCTTAACTGAGTGATTCAATTAATCACAATAAATGTATTTGGCAATGCTCTAATATTGTTCCTCGTAAATATGGTTGACTTGTCAGTTTATTTTTACAATGACACAAATGTACGTCTCAGACGAGATTGTAGCTGGTAGAAGCTACAATAGTGTTAAATGTAATTTTACATTACTAGCATTTTCCATTGCCGTTTGGCCTCCTCAAGGACACTGTTAAAATACACTGGTTGCTGAAGTCTGATTGACAATATGCAGTATTGGCATGGGCATACTGTAGCAACCATTAAGCATATTTGCATTTTGCTTATATAAAGGATGTAGTCAAACCATACGTGTGTGTGGATCAGCTTTTGTTACACTGTTAGTTGTCATATGGGTATAGCATTTGCATTTCTGGAGTTTGATATTATATAGCCACTCCACAGGTGTTGCTTGCATAACTTGTACACTCTTGAGGTGGTCTTTTAAAATACCATAAATTCTTATTCTCAACAACTGTGATTGAGGCGTTTAGTGATCCGTTCAGTAGTTTAATTCATTCCTCAGAAAATTCCACTTTGGTCCACTTGTAGCTTTTTTTCCACTTCCTGTCTGGAGTCCCAGTAATGGCCATTAAGATACCCTCTACATGGAAGTGGGGATGGGAAAAAGCTACAATCAGCTTGGTTTGATTGATTGAGATGATTGAATCAGAGCCCAGATGGGATGTCTCCTTGACTTGGATTCCTGTAGAACACCCCCTACTGTACCTCTCACCCAACCCAACCCAACCCCTGTATACCACTCCATTAGTATAGGATGGAAGATGACAGTTTTACATTAGGTTGTAAAAGCCTGAGGTAAGAGATAAAAGCTCTAGTGTGAATACAGTAAGGTTTGCTGCTGAAGGGCAGCTTTATTCCTGCTCCACAGTATTTTTTAAAGGTGCCAAGGAACTACATTTTATTTTTATTTCTCTTACATTTTACCACATTTGCTTTTATCCAAAGCGACTTAGTACATTTTGTAGTTGGACATTCACAAACCGATGGTGGTGCAGGCCATGCAAGGAGCACCTAACCATTGGGAGCAATTGGGGTTAGACATCTTGCCCAAGGATGCTTGCAGGTAGTCCAGCAACTCTGGGGCTTGAACCCACAACCTTTCGGCTGTGAAGCAAACACCCAGACCACTAGACCATTCTACACCCTACACCTAGTAAAGAAGTAAAGTTTCTGTGACTGAGGCAAGCATTTTGGGCTCCTTGCTAAATTGGGCCGCTGGTCCCTGTGGTGAACGATGCTTTTCTGGGGCAGGGTGGAGATGACGCTCAGCCGGCCCGGATTGGGAACAGACACCCTCGTCCATCCACCTCAGAGTGGGGCAGGGGAACTGTGCCGATTGGGGGCACAAAGGGGAAAAAAGGACCATGCAGAGAGACCCCTGCCCGGATCCCATCTATTAGACCCATTTTGCAGGGTAGGAAACACAGATGTCCTGAAGCAGGAAGTGAGAATACTTCAGATCAGTCTGCAATATTGTAGATTGCAGTACAATACAGTTTGTACAGTGCAGTACATTGTGCTGTGTTGCATCATGTCATAACGCATGTGAGAGAACCACACCTTTGTGAATTACTATTTAGGTTGTTCTGTTTTAGGCAGAGGTCACTGCTGGCAGTCCTAGTGTGGAGATAATGATTTCCCTCCACCGAGGAGGCAGTTTGTGCCCAAACCCTTCAGTGAGAGCGCAAGCTGCTATTTAAAGATGGTATAACCAAGCCAGCTGCTCCCGTTTCCGCTCCCGTCATAATTGAATCAGCGCTAGCAGAGTGCACTGATGAGTGTGTGTTCACTCTGCAGTAGTAGTTTATACAGTCATAACTCTGTTACTATAAAGGATACTTTTGCTGGCTGCATCCCTATTATAGGTAAGTTTCTTTCAAGGTACATGGTTTTTGGGTTAGAAGAGCAAGTCAAAGTAGAAGACCAAATTGTCTTACTAGGGATAAAACAAGGCAGTTATCCATTTATGTCATATTCTGACTAAAAAAAGAGGCGCAATATTCATTTTATCCCTTTTTTAAACACTGGTGCAGTTGTGGAGAAATTAGCATCTGCTGAAGCGGAATGGTTGGTTAATTAGGGGTGCTGGCGATTCCTATAGTTGTTCTATATGATAAACTCGGTGTACTTCACATGTCTTTTGCAGAATATTGATGGTCTAATTGGTTGGTTATATCATTAATGGTGTTCATGCCAAGCTTTCCAACTGTCTGCCTGACACTTTGTGGAGGCTGAGTGCAGCGATATATGTCAAACGCTCGTGGGATTATAGTGAGTGACAGCAATCCAACCTGGATGGAAGCAGTTGTCATTTTTTATACAGATTTTATGGAGATAACCATGCCACACACAATAAAAAGAGGTCCAGATCCTTTTTTTTCTTCTTTTTTTTTTTCTCCTGGGAACTATATTGACTGTGGACTGCAAGTGAGGGCAACAGCAATATTTGTGATTTTATCGTTATCAAGCATGTTCCTTTGGATTCCAGTAACAGAAAGGGCATATCTGCATTACACAGCATAAGGTAGGATGGTTGACTCCCATGCAAAAGGTCCTAGGTTACATCTCTGACATGTTGGTCTACCTAGCATCCTTGACCATGATGCCTAACCCCTTCCTGCTCCTTTATTATCTGTAATAGTACTTGCGTTAAGATGCTTTGGAATAACTGTGACTGCTAAATTACTCAAAATGTATAGCGTATGCACATATATGATGCTGTAGATCTCATAGCATTTTTTGTTTTCATTCAGACACCATAAAGATATTTGCCCATTCCTTGGATAAACATTCCCCACTCAGCTTCACAATATTCTGTGAGTTATCCATGTGAGGCTGGGTCAACAGGCATGAGAAACCTAATCTGCTCCCTCTCAGTGCTGTTAACTCCCCTGAAATGTGTCAATTTGGCTGTTTTTAAAAAAAACATATTTTTGAAGTCATCTGGATCCTGGAGCTTTAATGTTTTGCTGCTGCGTGCTGGAAGTCACCGCATGCCAAAAAAAGCTTCTTCTTTTGTCTAGGAAGTTCACCTTTGACCCCACCATTAAATAGATGTGTAAGAGGAACGACATGACAATGGCATAACACAGAAGTGTGGAACAATATTCAGGCGGTTGCCTGTTTTGTGGCCTTAACGGCTGGCTTTGTGTCACTGTGTAACTGTACACAAAAGTGACTTGAATTGGGAGGGCTAGTACATTTCTTGCACACCTAAGCCCTTGTGGTCGAAACCGGCAGTACAGCAACTTTGTTTTGTTTTAAAGTCTGACAGCAAATGCTCCTCCTGCACCTCAGTGTGGGATGCCTCAGATTCATCTCTACTCCTTGACCTATAATACAGCTCGCACCCATCTCAACCCTTTCCACTACAGCTGCACACTCGTTCTTTATCTGAACCGTGAGCTGACAGGTTTGTGGTTTTGGGGGGCACTGTAATGCAGTCTAGAAGTTTACATTTACACCACTGACATTTAGACTGTCTGCAATGTAAACATGTTGCAAGATGTCTACATTTACATCTGTAAACCGTAGGAAATATCTGATCAGAAGATATAAAATGTATTTGGAGTGCAGACTGCACAGTGAGAATGTTGGGCCCTGTGCCAAACAGGACTTGCAGCATAATTTGTCACCATCCCCCTGCAAATATGTGCATAATAAAGAATTATGATGTAGGTTGACAGACCATTATATCACGGCAGGACATAGATCATGTACTGTATGAGTCTTGTCAATAAGGCATCTAAGGCAACCTTGATATTATCACATAGTCTAAATATGCATTTGCCCTCATATAACCCATTTGTTAAAGGAGTCATTCCATGGAAAATTAATTTCTTATTGTTTTTTAAAATGGCTATGCCTATGTGACTTGGAGATGTATTGGGACTTTCGAAGTGGACCTATACTTCCTGGTCTGTAATGGCGATAGAAGGAAAAGAAGCGATGAAATAGGCAAATTAGAAAAGTCCATGGTTTCTACGTAGAAGCTCCTCATCGTTTATGAGGTAATGCTAATGGTAAGGATATGACATAGCCATCTATCATAGTATATGTGCAAAATACAGTATACAAGCGACAAGGAACTGAAGTTGATCATCAGTACACAGACCGTAAGTAAAAGTTTAATGTTCAACATGTACTGTTCAAGCCTATAACTGGTAGGCTACAGTAGCATAAACACAAATCAAGTAATCTAGGTTGTCAGCGTTGGCAATAGCATATCGAGCGGGACATTCACAACAATAACTACATTCTATTAATGTAGGGTATTCAGTAACAGTAAACTGATTAGATATGGGCTACTTAATGTTGTCTTGATTTATGTAACCGCAGCATTGCTTGTTGATAAAGACACACTCACAGGTGTCATACGAAAACGTGATCTCCTTCCGAAAACTGATTTGAGTTCAGCTTGATGCTTTTATATGGATCAACAATTGGTAATATCATGCAGAAACATGTTTAACTTTAACGTTTCATGTTTCACCAAATAATCATAAATTGTGTTATGTTGCCTTGCAGTAGCCTAATCTGCCTCATAATGTAGCGGGAAAGGAGGGCTGTGATTTTGTGCTATAGTATACCCTAACCTTCATTCATGAAATAAAAGGTGCTTGTGGATACAGACAGTATAACTGCTTATCAAAATGTCACAACCCTGTCCCTCTTCCACCATAATGGCTGTGCCAACCATTAAGCCCCTACACATGATTCCAAACATCAATGGCGAACAACAAGGACCTCCCAATATATGTATCTTGTAGTCGGAATGGCGAGGTGGGATGAATGTGCAATATTAACGCCTTGAAAACGCCGTGAGAAAATAAAAAAAGGCTTCTGGTTTAAACCGTTATGGTTACACTGCTGTCAGAGGCAGTATTGTATTGTCTCCGACAGCTCAACAGTTGCAAAGCCGTAGTCTACTCACGTCATCACACTACTTGAAAGAGGGGGTGGGGTGAGCAGTTTCTACTTCACTATGATGTTAATGTATCCAGTCACTGTAAGTGACTGATGTTTACAATGGGCCTAATGGTCCTATTCAGTAGTGCTATTCCACTATTCTATATGGTATTTTCACCTAAGCAGGTCAAATACTTTGCATTGAGACCTCAAGAAACTATCAACGTATGAAAAAGGGGCAAGAAATGTCCATTTTAATGTTAACCTACACATGACTGGGGCCGTGGGGCACTGGTTTGCATAGTAATTGAAATACAAGGTTATAATGGTGAAATTACATGGAAATGTTCTCTTTATCTCCTTCTGGGGTTAGGGTTAGTATATCTTTATATTGCAAGTATTGAATTGTATGCGACAATGACTTAACCCTCGTAATGTACTCCGGGTCAGAATGACCCAAATCACTAGCTTTTGTGGCAGATAGAAGGCGCTAAAC
>JAODUG010020014.1:0-21803 GCA_027564795.1 Aphredoderus sayanus
GAGAGAGAGAGAGAGAGAGAGAAAGAGAGAGAGAGAGAGAGAGAGAGAGAGTGAGAGAGAGAGAGAGACATAGACCTGGGAGAATTTCCAGAGAAATGATTTGTGTGTTTGCGAGTAAGGAGATACAGAGTCAAGACAAAGACAACAAACAGACCTGTAACACATCCTATCCTTCTAAACTAGATGGCCTGACTAATCTATACCTTGGTGGTCTTGTGGCAAAGATGGAATTTAACACTACTGCCCTCCTGGAGATGTTTTGCTCTCCAGCCCATTATGGTCCTCCTCCTCTTTAGATTGCCCCCCCACACACATACACACTCACACACACAAAGTGATGAGAGTCTGTATGGATGGAACACATGATCTGCCAACTACAGTGAATCAGACACCTTCCACTGAATAGAGACTTGCCTTTGTCTCTGTCCCACATGCTATCTCACCTGCTTGAGATCATTCTGAGATGGCACTGATTATTCTTATATCTTAGTTACATTTGTCTGATTTGTCTGACATGCTAATTATGTCTGCATGTTAAATAACCTATAAGAAAATATGAAGCAAACAGATTGGTTAAGAAAAAGGCACACCCACACGCAAACTTTGGAATTCATGCAATTTAAATGTGTTTTGATTACATTGGAATTCCAAAGAGTTGCATTCTTGATATGTCCTCAATGGGCAATCCAGAAATATGTTATTGGCCATAACAACCACCACTTACCTGTAGCCTATTATGTTGTAATGTTTTTCCTATTGTTACACAATACAGGCAGGACCTGATATTCATTGGAGTAAGGTGAAACCCCTTATAGCTGTCATTATGTAGTGATAATACACTACATACATCTTGAAGGCACATAAAAACACTGCTGCACATCAACACTGTCTTCAATTACATGATTATTCAATGCTCAATGACATGATTATTGTAACTTCTTACCCTTTTGTAATATAATGTGTTATGCTCACATACAATACAAAGTAAAATGTATTCAGTCAGATTAGGTTGTTGTTTAGATTGAGGAATACATACTGTATGTATAAAAATGTATGAATATTTAATTGATAATATTAATTACAACTTTTGAATAAACCCTGGATTTTAAAGCCTCCTTACCTGTATATAAGTCCACTATACTGACTTGAGATGACATAAAACACAATAGGTTATTACCATTATAGGAAAGAGACCCATGTCTCTGCTAGTATCTCAAGTTACATTGGTCTGAAAATGTAATTGCTGTAATGTTTAAAATACTGTACGTATAATATGGTATTGAACAGTAGGAGGGCTTATACTGAGGCAAGAAAGTTGTAGAGTCAAACATTTAATAATATAGCTTTAGGTTTAGTGCAAGATAATGCCCACAGCAGCTGCTGAATGCAGTGCATGTGGATGCTGTCTGATAAGGCCTGGACAAGATGAGGCTATTGCAGGGTATGGATGACAAGGCTTAACGTGGACACATTATATCAGTACACCCTGTACACCCTTCTGGTAATCCTATCTGACAATCAGTGTGTTTGAAGACAAAGGAAGCATCTGATAAGATACAGAGGGTCATTTGATCATCATAAGAAATGACATGGTGGTTTTCTTTCATTTGCCTATGAATGGAAAAGAAGACCAGCCATGTCACACAGTTCCCCCTTACTCCAGATATTCTGTGTCCAATTATGGACACGGTCCGAAGTATGCTACTGTATGGAAATGAGATTCCTGCATCTTAAACATTCTTTTAATCCAGACCCTTTCATTTTTTAAACATGGAAAGCAATTGGTGATTTTTACTGGTACAACTAAATTGATAAACTTATATACACATTCTGGAGAACACAGCACTGCTAAATTTGACCAACAGATGATGTGGATTGCTGTATGTACTGTTGAACAGGAATACTCTTTCATACAGTGTCATGTACACAATACAACCCAACACAAGGACAGGGTCATAACCATCCTTTGGCAGATTGATAAGAAAATACCTCTTCTCTGTGCTGAAGAATCAGAGAGGAATAAAAAAGGTCAGTAGTTAATAGCTGATGGAGAGAAATACATCACCTGTACTGTATACAGGCAGCATTTCAACAACAAACTCATATAGCATCAAATCTTGATGTGTATCTACAGCACTGCAATACCAATACATAGATTAGCATGTTGAGTCCTCAGGAACAGCATATTTATAACATGTTTATAAACTGGACCAAGGCTCATGACTTATTCAACAAAACTTTGGAACTCACTTGCTGGCAAGGTGCACCTTGGGTGTGACACCAAAGTCTCCAAACAGAGTCACAAATACATTGGCATCTGTGCCTGCTCCTTTAACATCGCCAGTCACAGTTACCACCTCATAAACTGTAGAAACAGAAAGAGAGAAAATGACATTTCTGTGGTTTAAAGAAGGTAACCCATTCCTGTTGTATCAGGGAAAGGGACATCACATACTGTAGCTTTAGACAATGAAGACACCAATAAACATAATATGCAAATGTGCAATAAAGGTAACAAGAATAGATAAGATGCAATAATCTACAAACATTATTGGCCACACAGCGGATGGTGTAATGTTTCCATCTACCCATGGCTGCCAGGGAATTGAATACAGCTAATATCTGTGGTGAATCCATGCTTGGCAGTGACAGCTGAGTCTCTCACATTTCAGTAGCACATTTGTGTCATCTGACAATGCTAAACTGACAGGGAGGAAATAAACACATTTTTCTTATCTTATTTGTATTTCACACATCTTATCTCTGATTTATACAGTGCTATGTGCTGGTGTTAACTCTAACACATTTGGAATTGAATAAGTCAGAGCAACTCTAGTTAGAGTAACCATATAGACCACCTCATGGGATGAGGTTAGAATTAAACTCTTCAGCAGTGGTTGCAACCTCTTCATAGGCCCCTGGCTCAGGTCTGGCTCGAAAAAGCATTCCTAAACTGAACACTTTATTTCCAAAACTACAAGGGATATACAAGTCATACTGGTATCAAAAGAAAGGTAACACCTGTGAGATTTATTTTGATGTGAAAGCATCAATTTGGATGATACTATGGTTTTATTTCTGCCTGACAGAAAATGTATGTTTAAGAATGAATAATTAATTGGACTTATGCAGCTGTAACCCAATTACACTATGGGACTATAGCATGTCTGATTAGCACATGTCAAGCTTGATGCCAGTAAAGTGAAAAAATCCTAAATTGATGATGGGGTTTTAGTATAGGAAGAGTCAAAATTGCTAGTTCTAAACACAGATGTCTCCATAAATATATATATTCTTTGCATATATTTAGCGCAGCATTAGTTCTGGCAAGCCACGGAAGTCTGCTGCTGGCATCAGCTGACGCAGCCACTACTCAGCTGATCAATTAACTAGAACACTAACCTAACCTATTCATTGGCCCTTAGAGGAAGGAGTTTCCTTTATATATGGTAGCCACCAATTCCTCTCTATTGCTGGGTTTATAGCAGGACCCCACCACCTCCCCTGCTCCTTCCTTTGTGTGATTGGTTGTGGTGCTTGTCTTCTGTATGTGTCTAAGGTCCTGTTAGTTTTTTTGTCCTTGTTTTGCTGCAGGCTTGTTTGGGGGGTTAAATTGATTAGATACCCACATACATGTGTATGATGAGGAGCCCCCTGAACTAGCCATTCTGCAAAAGATAATTGTGATAACTTATTGCTAATATTTTAATAAACGATTTACTAAGACGAGAGTGGACTTGACTGAAATCCTAATAATATCTATAATATACTTCAAGGTCGTAATCATAATATATATTGGGGGGGACACCCCCCCCCCATTCATCTGTGCCCCACCCTCCGATATTTCGTATAAAACATATAAATAAAATAGAGTGCTATGCCGACAGACTTGGTCACCCCAATGCAGCGTAGGCTACTGCATGCGGTTTAGCCTTGATTCTCGCGGCAAAGTCAAACTGAAGCTCGCGAGATCATGATAAATCCAGATTGAAAACACTGGCATTTATACATGACCGTAGAATTTAGCCCAAAGTTTCTTATTTTAGTGTATCTTATGTTTACACATTCATGTTGCTAGGCAACAGAATTGAAGTGTGTGATCATAACTTAATAATTAGTAGATTATCACAGGCAGCTGGCCTCACACCACACACACAATACCATTTGCGATAAACCATTTTTATGTACTATGTTGTAGCACATCCACAAATGGAAACTAAAGGAGTTTAACAGATACATTTACTATTTTTGATTGGGTAAAACAGAAAATGTTGTTACTGCAGGCAGTAGCACTGTATCCTTGTTATAAAAGGCATTCCCTAATTCCATGACAGAGCGAACAGTTGCAAGCGCGCTACAGACTGCTATGAAAATGTGTATGCACAATGGGTATATGCTTTCAGGTAGTGGACTTAGCTTTATAGACAATTGAGGGAAAGTGAGAAAGGACAGGCTAAGACTTGATGGAGAGCAATGTGAGAGCATTAGAGAAGACAGACAGACACATGAAGACCTAATTAACAAGAAAGACCTATTAAAACCTGATTAAGAGATAAAATTAGACAGTGGCCTGGTAAATCTGAGCCGTGATACATTCCTATGGCCTAAGCAGACTGTTCTAGAGAGCTGCCTAACTGAGCTGTGGAGACTAGAACACAAGCTGACATGCTAGCTAGCTAAAGGGTATCCACTGACGTGAATCACCACACATTAATGCTAAACTTGTTACATTCACATCATGTTTACTCCCCATTATTGAATTTTGATACAATATAAGGAATAATCCTGAGATTTTGATTCACTCTCGCCCACATCAGAAATATTAGTGTTAATGTGATGAAACCGATGACATTTACTGTGCAGCTTGACCACGTCAATTTGTATACTTCTGATGTCAGAGAGATTACAAATGGCGGATGGAGGATATGAGGAGCTTTTCTGAGAAACATACATTGAGAAATGGTGCTGTAATTTTCGAGATCAAAATACTCACATGCTAAATATTTATCCTACCTATCTAAATCTATCAAAACCGTAAACGTAATAAACTCGTTAATAACACTGATGATAAGGTGTCTTGCTATTTTCTTTCCTGAGAAAAACAGCCCTATAGATCCTAATTCCGTACAACACACCCCTCCATTGTAAAACAAATCATCTGGCTTGTATCCCTACGCCTGGCTCAGGCCGCTGTGCTTCGTTCTCCTGATCTCTGTTGGGGGCTGTTCATGTGGAACATTCTGGAGCGCTCACCCGGGAACAATCAGAGAGGGCTTTCCCGAAGCTGACCTCTTGACCTCAGGGGCTGTCTGCTCAGAGGTGAGCTGTGTTCTACATGTGAGCAGCATAGTGTATGCTGATCCCTGATTAAACCACAGGCATCTACCTTTTTTCTTGTAGTACTCGTCCTCATAGCCGTCCGAGGAGTCGGTGTGGTAGCTGAACAGCTGGTTCTGGTAGATCTCAGCATAGTCCACCTGCTTACTTTTGGATTTCTTCCCTTTCTTTTTATTGTCTTCGTCACTGTCTCCCCCCTTCTTGGCCTTCTTTCTCTTTTTCTTCTTGGTGTCCTCCTCCTCCTGCTCCTCTGCCTCCTCATCAACCTGGGATGACTTCTTCTTCTTCTTCCCTCCATCTTTGGACTTTTTGTCTTTTGAGCCCATGTCCACCGGTGCACCCTCGGCCTCCTCCGTGAAGGTCGCCTTCTTCTTCTTTCTCTTTTCCTGCTTCGTTCCTTCAGTCAGCTCTTCGTCTCCTGTGAGCTCTGCCGGTTTCTTCTTCTTGCCGGGGTGGTTGTTGTTGTTGTTGGCCTCATCCTGGTCCTCGCTCACCGCCGCCACATCCTCAGCTGCCTTAACGTGTCTGTTGTAGGGCCCTACCTTCTTGCTTTTGTCTTTTGTCTCCTGCTCTGCGGAGCTCTCCTCAGTCTTGTGTCTCCTCCGGCTCTTCTCCTTGCGCTCTGTAGCGTCCCCGTTGGCCACCGCCGCCTTCTTCTCATTTGGCTCGGCTCCCTGCTCTCCGTCACCGGCCTCTTCAGTTTCTCTCGAATCGGTGCATTTTTTCTGCTTGCTTGGCATATTTTATTCATCCACTTCCATTGGCTTTTAGTTTCGTAAGCGGTGCCTTGAGTTTCTCAAGGCGTAAGACAATTCATTTGACCCAAGGCTACAGAGAGGTCCAGGGCTCAGGCAATGTGTGTGTGCGTGCGTGCGAGGAGTGTGTGTGCCAGTCTTGGTCCACAGGTAGCCTGTGTCCTGAGCTGTAGGGCCACAGAGCCGACAGTGTCACCTCACTGTGGGCGTTCACGTGAGCCCAGGGAGAAAGCCCTGTGAAAAAGGAGCCCTGCAGAGAGGACTTCTCCTGTGTTACGCCATCCTACATTATTCATGGTGCTAGGATCGCTTTACGGGCCGGGGGCGTCTCGCTTGTACCTGCACTAATGCAAACACACATGCTAACATGCTAGCATGCCTACACACACACACACACATAATTATCATTCACTCACTTGATGAAATTGAAAATTGTTCAGTGCTATTTACACTTCAGTGATGTGTCAAACTCACATTGCAGTCCAGATTAAAACTAATGCACAGCCTTAATGGAGCAATGCTTTATTTCATCTGACACTGATCAACTTTTTTGACTTGATTCATTGTCCAATAAAATGCTTTGTTGTGTGGTGAATGGTTAATTATGCTGAAATGACAGGAATAGATGTGTAACTTCATGCTATGCTTAAACAATAATTCAAACACATATGTTGAATTGGGACAGTAAATCAGATTAATTGATTTTAGCCAAAATCTGCTAGGAGTAACCGTACTTTAAAGTGTTTTACCTTTATATTACCAATCATGTTAATTAAATACAATAATAATGGTTTTAAACAACTGTTCTCTTGAAATTGCTTCAAATGCTATAATGCAAATGGTTCAAATACTGTGGCATACATATCTTTGCCTATGTATTATTCCATTAGTCTTATTGCATCCACTTGATACCCGATAACATATGGCAAGGGGGCATGGAGAAGGCCAGGTTGTTTGTGTTTATATAATATATCATCAGATTACCCAAGTCACAACTTGTAAAATGGCAACTTTTATATGTCTGACAATTTTTACAACAATATTTATTAATGTGCAATAGTGATTAGTGATGATCCCTATCTTTGATTATGCTTTCATTCCTAGATTTGTCCACCAACTGATTAATACCTATAAATGTCCTTAAACTTGACAGTTTTTTTAGAAGTAATCATGTAAGGTGTCTTAGTACAGAAGATTAAATGCAGGTCCAACCTGCAGTAAGTGAGAGGCCGACACTGACCACTATTCAATAATTAAGGTGATGAAAGTAGTGTAGCTTAAAGAGCTAATTGTAGCAGAACTACTAACGAGAGGTCAGATGATGCTAATTTAGCACCATATATTTACTGCCCTGAAAGCACAAGAAATAAAATTACTAGAGGAAATTACGAGTAATAGGAAGATAATGAACTGCTCTACATAAAATACAGAATTTGATGTGTGGCTAGATATGATTATTCCTTGTTCGATTGTCCAAGATGTAAATGTATGACTACATAGCTTACCATCACCTCAAGATATGTGTTTAAGTTGTTTCGGTTTTTGATAGCATTCAAAAACACTTTTTATTATAATACACTAAGACCTCAGACAAGTTGAGAAAATCAAAACAACTTTATTTACAAACACATCACTGTATATGCTTCCATGCATTAAATTCACAATGCCTCTCCCTGTTCCATTCTTATTTTAATTGTTTAGGAAGAAAAAAAATGTATTGGAACACATTTTTGTTCTTTGATGATGTGAATTTGTCACATTTCTTTGTGTACAGTATTTATACATACACAGGTCAAACCTTAGCCAACATTATCAGGGATGCTTTTTGAAAATATGTCTTGTGGGGTAAGATTGATAAATGAACCAAATTACCGCTTAACGGTTTCATTAAAAACAATCTGCAGCTTAAAACATAATGTACATGCCCAAATGGTCAGTATTTTTGCAATACAGAGGCGACAGGCCAATAAAACATTTATTGTCTTGGGGAAAACAACAATTATTTTCATCTATCACTTAACATTGCATCCATAATAAAACAATGCAACTCTATTTGTATATTTTGGATACACCTTTCCAAAAGCACTGTGTAAACATTTTTCTGTGATCATAGAAGCAGGCACAGAGAAAGCCAAGTATAGAATAAAGTCATGCACAGCATTACATGAATAGGAGTGGAATTCTATCTTACAGTAAAAAAGTCAAATGGGAATTCCTAACAGAAAATAAGTGGAATTTTGTACATATCCTGGTTTACTGTGAAATGTCCACTGATACAGGTGACAGCAAAATAAATAGTTTAACAATAATGTGGCTTGGATAAGCAATACACATGGGTGAATTGCATATCAGCGAGAGGGCTTCATATCTCATAAGGCAGTGTGGTTTAAGACATGAATGACAGCTGGAGGCTGGGTTGATCAACAATGCTTTGTATTTTGTGAAAATAAGAAATTGGCCCAGGAAGAGACATTTATGGTGTTTTCAATATAAAATGTTCATCAAACCTCTGTTCAAAACTATGGCAAGTCATAAAAACACTGTTCAATTTGTGCCAGTGCTTTAGTTGAACGGATAAACGGAAGCAGTCGAATAAAAGGCCATTTGAGGAGAGTCGCAGTGTTAAAATATTCACCGGTTGAATCTGGTGAACAGGAAATAAGAAAGTTAAACTACCGAAGTTACATCTTTTATTATTTTTATTATTTTATAACCAGCTCAATATCAAGATTCTGTTTTTTACACAAACATTAAAAGTTGCGACATCCACAGTGTCCGAAGAAAGATAAAGATTAATGGAGTCACAAAGGAACTGCCAAAGATAGAAATGAAACAAACTGGGCCCCGATGTGGCCTTGTTTCACCATAATACGTAGAAAACAACACTTTTGTATAGCATTACCACCGAGCCACTGAAACACGTCACAGAAACAACATTAGGGATACCACTTTTCACGGTGAAGCATCTATGGTGAGGGAATCCAATCAGTTGTTGGACTTGCTACTTAAGCAGGTTAAAGTACACATCAACAGATCAAATATTGTTGGTATTAAAGCAAGCAACCTTCAATGTGTCAAAAGGCCATCGCTCCTCTCAGCAGGAGTACAGAATTAAGCCATTACTCCTTCACAACAATAATGCAGATATACTTAGAGCATTACTGCTTACTGCAGCTGGTTTGAAATGGATCTAGCAAGAGCGTTTTTGCCTGTGGATTCTCTGCTACTCTTTCTTTCTAGCTTCCACTGTCTAAATAAATGAATGGTCTCAGTAAAAAACAGAAGCTAAAAGTGACATAAAAAATAATAACAAGTTTTGAGCCATTGGTCAGGTGGATCACCTGCACTGGCCGGTGTGTACATTGATAATTCCGCGAGTGTGCATGTGTAAGAAGTTGAAGATTTCGTGGGGCATGGCATGGAAGCCAGGTCGTGGTTTGACGTTGTCGTAGTAATGGTGAGTAATGAAGATCCCGGACGGGTTCATGGGGAACGCCCAGAAGCCGTACAGGTGCACCTCCTCACACATTTCCAGGGCTGCCGTCACCAGCATGAGGCCGCTGCTGAGGCGCTTGGCCCTGACGCCCTGCACCGACCAGAAGCGCTGCACGTTCAGCAGGTACTGGGGGTGGAAGAAGAACACGCCGCGGTGGGAGTCAAAGTCGTCCAGCATGTACTTCACGCGGAAAGAGACGTCCGTGTTGCGAGTGTTGTAGAAGGCGGGCAGCACCACAGAGGAGTTCTCGTAGTTCTGAAGGATATCGTAAAATGGCCGCCGCCACTTTTCTAATTTTTGGTACCTGGTTGGCAATACAAAGTGAAACAGGTGACAGAGAATGGAGGAAGGTGGAGAGAAACAGTAGAGGATGAGGGAGAAAGCTTTGCTTAATAGCTTTGCTTTATATCAGTATGCATGTAAATGCACACTCCTATTAAACGATTATTATTTTGACATTTTTCCAGTTCTGAATATTTCCATGTGCTGCATTCGTAATATTGAAATTCTAATTAATAGTAGAATTATTGTGCATGTAAACACAGTCATTATAGAACTAGCTTGATTTACAGTACCTCTCAGTGATAATGCTTGGATTTATTGTCACTAGGTCTGTTTTAGTGCCAACATCAGCCGAGTATTTGTCATTGATGGGTGGTATATTACATCTGTAAGAAAACACAGGAACAGGAATACATTTCTAAGTGACTACATTAGTTAGTTGATATTAAAAGCTAATTGAGAGTTTAGTTACTGGTTCATTGAGGGTGAGGTGCTGTTGAGGAGTACCTGAACACAAAATTTGCTGAGTCAATCTCCTTTCCACATTTACTGTTCTTGATGATGCCACCATTTCCTATAACTGCACATTTCTTGTACTGTGATTTAGCATACGGCATGTCCTGAAGGAAACAGATACAGTCTAACTATAGAACCTTCACGCACACACACATTAACACACATCCATCCATAAAATCAACTGAAATACAGGCATATTTTATTTAAGAATGGGAATAGAGCATTCTGGCCCTACGCCTCCACCTTCATGAACAGAAACTCACATCTGGGAGCATTTTGAAGACCTCGGTGGTGATAGGAAGGACTCCACTGGTGTCCACTTCATACCTCAGTTTAGTGCCTGCAGGTGTGTTCCTCTTGGTGGTAAACAGGAAGGATGGAGCGTTGCAGCAACGAGACAGAGACATCCTATTGGACGATAAAAGGTTGTTAGCTTGAAACACATATGATGCATTTCATACACAGAGATAGATGGGATATCTATATCATAGTGTTCATACTGTATATTGTGAAGGCAAAATCCTATAAAGCACTGATTCACTATCCTGCCTTCCCATAAAGGCTTGGAAGCTACTGTAACTTGCCTGATTGATTACTGATGAAATTGGGTGGAACTAACTGCAAATTTGCTTAGGTCAGCAAACTGCATGCACAAAATGGACATGGGAAAGCAGGGAGATGTCAGTCAAGCAGGGTCTCTGTATTCACACACAGTCCTGAGGGGAGGCCTGACCAGCCTCTGTGTAGCCGCAGAGGCACAGAGGCACCATGGGTGTAGACATTGAGACTCACTTGAAGTTGCTGGTCTCTACTTTGTTCTGCTCCCACCTGCATACCTGCAGGTTTCTCCATCGCTCAAACAGCTCTGACGTCTTCACCCTGGCAGACAGACAGGCAGAGAGAAAAGCAGTGAGACAGACAGGCAGTGAGACGGCAGCAACACAAGCAGTGAGACAGACAAAGAGACAACCTTTAGACGTCCTTTAGACGTTAGTCAGACAGGCAGTGAGAAGACAGTGAGACAGCATACAGTAATTCGTATGTAAATCCAGAACCCAAATGTTCGTAGACAATAGATGTCGATACTGACTATAATAACAATAGCAACATAAATATACAGTATCTTACAGTAAAAGGTAGGCACTAGATAGATACATTTACTGATTGTGATAAAGTTAGAAAAAGAAGAATCTTAGTTCTCTAAATAACTCCTCTTGAAGTGACATTCCCTTCAGTCCCTTCATGTGAGGAGGTGGGATTTGCTTTGAGAGGCACCTGCAAGCGTGTTACATTACTGCAACTTGCTGGCAAACTGACAGTGTTGTTCACAGCCTGACAGGGAGTGTGCACACGGGCTCACCAGACCATGCTGGCATTCATGACGAACAGACCCGTGGACGGATACAAGCTTAACTCATGTATTATCACAGCTCTATGGTCTTCATTATGACACACACTGTGGGCTTGGAAATGTTGCCCTTTAAATGTCCTTTAGTTTAGAGTGAATAATGGTGCATTACACAATTATTCAATAAAATGCTGAGAAAGTCTTATGTCTTATGTCTTCTAAAATAGGAATATGAAATGAAATGTTATATGCATATTACGTATATATGAAGTACAACATGGTATGGTACACATGGATGGTACACTCACATTGTCAGGACTTTGACGTCCATAATCTCCTGCCTGAGCTCTTTGCAGGCTGTAGAGTTGTAGTCGTAATCTCCATCGTATGAGTCCAGGAACCTGTAGAGATAGACACAGTCAACCCACTGCCAGGCTGCTCAGCACCCTGGCCAGTAGAAGCACAGCCCAGTTGAGGAGATACAGTACAACAACTGCAAAAACAGAACTACAGTGATAACTGCATAAGCAACAATATATTATTTCAGACATGCACAGTATCTTCGCTTTAGCAGGATGGTGTCATGTCAATCATCAGCCTGTGATGACCGTGATGGAATTAGAGATGCTGCGTCCAGTGGGTTGCTAGGTGACAAGGTTGTGAAACACTTAAAACCATTAATTACATTTGAACATAATATGCATTTTATACATATACTGCATATCATATATATGATATACAGTATATATACCTATGTATATAGTATATATATATAACTGTGAAACGTCTGAAAGGGAGAAATAGGCATTGCTGGTGCATATTAGTTATTCAGAATGGTTTCTCATTTAGGACTAAATTGAACGTAGTTGTGTACATATGGATAAGGGAATCTGTGCAATATAGGGAGCAATATAGAGAGGGGTTTAGCTAAAAAATCTATTCTAGACATTCTATGAGCATTGTCCTTTTAAGGGTGACATTCTGTTTGAATATGTCATGCACAGTCGCACAAACATGCACTCATACAAACATGCATACACTGTAACCACAATGTCATTCTTAATGAGCTTTTAAAACTGATCTTAAACAGAACAAAAATAATCTACATTGGAAAATCATTCAGAAGATGTTAGAGGAACAGAAAAAACCAATGACATGGAATGTTAACAGGCAAATAAATGTGTGTGGCAGGATGGTGTCTTGTGGTGTATTTGACACAATGGGTTCTGAGAGACAAATCCCTAATTGGAGTGAAAACCATAAATTGTCAGTTGGTCAACGCAGTGCAACATTTCTTTTTTACTGTGGGTGTGTGTGTGTGTGTGTGTGTGTGTGGGGGTGGGGGGGGGTGCGTGAGATTAGAATATAGGTGAGCTGGAGGATTGAAACTGCCAGCCTAACCTAGTTCATGGTTATTTTTATAACATGCGGGGCTAGCATGTTTGGGCTGCTCTATATACATTTTTGCTAATGTACTATATTAAAAGTTTTGCCCTAGCAAGCACTGGTGGGTGGACTGTGTTATTATTTGTGAATGTTTAAATAGTTTACTTTGAAAACCCTAATCTGAGGACTGCTAATAAAGCCAGTGCTTCCTTATATGGTTGAAAGCTACATGACTGAGAGTGGCATATCCTTCTTAGTACATTTAGAACTGATGGGTTGTTTTAAGATATTGACCCTTACAACAGCTTTTGTGAAAGCCGCTACATTTGCAGTCTGTTAAGACCCACAAAGGGAATCTGTGAGCGAAGCATTGTCTATTATCTTGTTTGCAATCAGGTTGTAACATAGTTTTAAACTTAGCTAGCTCTCTAACACAATGTGTATTTGGGTTACACATGTTCGCTTTGTGTTAAATAAGGGAAATGATCTGGAGAAAATAGAAAATGTTGCCAAAGTGTTTGCAAATGTATGCTAAAGAAAAAATGTGTTAATATTAAAATAAAACAATAACAGCAGAACAAGCAGCACAAGAGGTGTTTAAGGAAACAATGCTGGAATGAAATCAAACACGTAAGGAACGGTGAAACTGGTTGTCTACATCCAACTTATGATCCAGTGTATTTCAGCATGTGTCCTACATTCATTTACTGTATATGACACGATAGAATTGGTTCTATTAAAGATTTTAGTTTGGGAATTGTTCTGTTCTTTTATCCATGGAAAGTCAACAACCCTTCAATTAAGAAGAGGAATATCAGTGCTGTACCTTGGAGTTACAAGACCAGGTCTTGGGGAATATTTACATTTTTATTATTATGATCTCTCTAGGGAACCGACTGTTTGGATTGGGGCAGAAGCCCAAACATAGTTTGGGCTTCTGATCAACAGCTAATTTGAGAAAAAGACACAATGCAGATGTGAGACAGGGGAGAGAAGGGGTGTCCACACTATGTACATGGTGCACACACAGAGTGGTGCAGGACACATCATGGCACAGGAGGTGTTTGGAGATGGGTGCTGGATGGGACATAGCGGAGGGACAAGCCAGAACGCCAACAATACGAGGGGACCGCAGGGTTTAGCGGCTTCTCAAAGAGGCGGAGGTGGGAGGGTGGGGGTCAGGAATCGGGTCGGGGAGGAAGGGATCAGACAACGCATGCAAGAGCAAATCGGAAGTGCAACCACCACTTAAAAAATACATGAGCGTTTCATCCCTTTCACACTAATGGAAAAGAAAGGCATTCTTGGGTTTCTGTGAAAGTACTGAAAATGCCTTCAAACTGGCCTACCTGTGTGAGCGTGTTTTTTTCTTCTTAATATCGGCTAGGCAGGGTGTGACTATTATGGAGCTCCCTGAATCTGGCTGAAAATTCTGACGAAAGCATCTGTTAACATGCAGACACGTTAAGTTAGTTAAAACGTGGGACTTGTCCTGTGACATCATGACGCCTGCTAAGTAGCTAGCTTCACTGCAAGCTTTCAGATAAGGTAACAAAGCAGAGATAATAGCTCTAAATAAGATATCCTCTGTCTACGTGTAAGAGCTGAGCAGCTGAACTAGTGGCCGCAGTATTGGCCGAGTCCAAACATGCAGTCTGGGCCCACACTGCGATGAATTAGCATAACGTGATCTCTTTCATTCTGTTACTCTCTCTCTTTCACGCTCTTCTCTCAGAGGTGTTGTGCAGTCACTTTGGAGAAGTACCTTTTCTTCCCATTTCTGGCGGGCTTCAGAGATCCGTCATCCGAGAAATTAACAGGACCGGTCCAATTTCCTGTCTCGTCCCCTTTGAGTCGGCTAAACTGTTGCGCACTAGTAAGAAAATGAGTCAGTTTATTTGGGATTTATTGTTCTAACTGTGCAAACAAATGCAACCAAAACCCCTCAAAAGTCACAAAACTATTTTATGTTCACATGCATGCTCGCGCACACACACATTTACAATAAAAGGGAACCATTTTTGTCTTAAGAGCGGCTGGCACCAAACAGAACGCAGGTGATCAGATTAAAGTGTTCTGCTCTGTAGTCACAGAGAATGCTACATCCTTCTAGCACTGACACATTTATTAAATTTAGACTAGCAAGGCAATCTTACATTTTCATTTGATGCTGAATATCAAATTCAATTTATATAAAAGGAACCATCTGGTGCTGTTGGTGCTGCTTGAGTATTCTTTTGAGTATATACTCACTCAAAGGCTCAGCCTTTGAATGAGACCAGCTAAATCTGAATTTCACGTTTAACAAACAACAGAGATATGTTACTCAGATCCAGTTATTGAAATTATATTGGTGAATTACAGTAACTTGTAATTTCAAATATCAATAGCTTTCATTTCTCAAACAGAAGTACAATGCTGATATTAGCATTTGTGTCTTTAATCACAAGGGTCTAATTTCTACCTTTTTAAATGAAGTTTGGAATATATTGCAGCGGTACATGATGGCATCTAAAATAGAGATTGATATGTTATAGGTTCTACATTATAAGGCACAAGCTTACTATGGAGCTCTAATGAAGAAGTGGTACACTAATAAAGACACTGTGCTTATAGGATGCCTATCTAAGTACATTACGTAACAGGCCACACAGCACTTAGGGCCTCATGCCAATACTGATTTGCAGGCCTAAGAGCCACTTAAAAAGCTCACAAGCACTGCCCCTGGCCATTTTGCAGAGCAGAGTAAACCAACATCAGATACGGATGTTATATCTCTAGACCAGAACATATGTCTAAAAGACGCCTGCTGTTTCTTTTCAAAGGAAGTTGTCAGAACTGTAAATGGAGCTACACTGGTTTGGAGGGAACATTTAAGCATAGATAAGACAGCCAACACAACAGTGTCACATGATCAGACCAATCCACAGTTTTGATTTGTTTAGTGACTAGAGTGGAGCTGAGAGTAATGGAATTTGCCTCAAATAAACTGCTAATATTTAGAATAATAATACCAAATGTTGTCTATGAGTATCAGCTGAGTATCATATGCTGTAGTGTGAAGCACTTTGTGTTACATGTATTTGTACGAAAAATGCTATATAGATAAAGATTGATTGATCAGCCAACAATTCCGAACAGCTAGCTATAATAACATTATAACATTGTAACAATCAACATCCTATATTACTGTACCTCAATGACAATCTCATAGCAATTTGCTGAGGAAAAAGGCCTTGTTGGAAATGGCTGGAGCCATGAACTAACAGTTATCCTAAATGCGCAGAGTTTACAAGGCTTGTTGATTTTCGTTCTGTCTCTTACACACACGCACAAACACACATTTCACATCATGTTTTTACTTTTAACTTCTTCTCACTGCCCTCTTACTCTCACCCTGCTGGCACTGAGATGTGTGCAGACAACAGTGGAGCAAAATGGCTGCCGCAGAGCCCCTCTTTCTCTTATATAAAGGTGCTGTAGGAGCATAAGGGCACAAGCAGAGGCGTGTCTTGTGGGTGGATTCATGCACCTCACCCCGGGGAGGCCTGGATGTCATGAATCCATTCAGTCAGGGGGTGGGAGGGGGGCCAGAGGGAGCAGTCAGACTGCAGCACATGTATGTTTGCTGTGATGCAACACCATAATGTGCTATCTGTATGATACATATATCTGTCAAGAAATATATTTGGGGTAGGGTTTTTATTCATTGTTCATTTAAATGGGATCATCTCCAAATAAATATCCCACCTTCTCAACATCTGCTCGTCTCACGGTGAAGTTTGTCCCAGGAGGTAAATTATCAAAAGGTTTGTGCTGTGCTTTAGTATAAGAAATAGACCTACTTATATGTTACACTAACAATGGGCCTATCTGAAGAGCCTTGTTTAGGAGAATACACATGTTGCACAGGTACTAAAAATATGGATATACAAGGGCGCTGTGAACTACTGTATAGTGACAGGGACCAATTAGAACAACAGTCTTCAAAACACTTCACTGATTGTTTTTCTCTAATCATCAGAAACTCCAATTGTTTTCAGATTTTACCAGTATGATATAATACCCTTTGTAAGATGTAGGCTGTGACCAGCTGAAAAGGAAAATTAAATATATTTTAAAATAAAGGGAAATAATTACCATACACAGCTTGAGCACTGTGTATGGCTTGAATGTGATGCTTCATTTTTTATTTTACAAACATCAAAACAAATGATGAAATTTGTATTTATGCCACTGGAAAATGGATGGCTAATTCCTATTGTGCTCTTTTTGCCATTAAAGCAAACATCGCCAAACCAAATGACAATAACATATCTAGCACACTGACAAAATAACTATTATCACTTACCTCTTAATGTAGTTTTTTCCATAGAGGATCTGTTGCAATAGTGTGACCAATCCAAATGCGCAAATAAATATAAAACAAAGAGACCTATTGCCGAGTAAATCTTTACCCGACGATGGGTCGGTGTAGCCCATTCTTCGGCGCAACATCCACGAGTGCCAGGAACCCCTGCAGGCTTGGACGCTTGCGGCTGCATTCAGGACCGTTGCTGCATTCTCGTTGTTATTCGGGACGACATTGTTCGCTGTTGATTTTTCCTGGGCTAATTAATAACACTGGGGACACAACATGGAACTCAGTGGTCCTTGTTAGGCAGTCAGCAGATATGCTAAGTCAATGCTATTGAAAATACTGAAGGCCTATACAATACGTTCATAAGCCTATACAAGCAGATGGTTCGCAAAGCATAGGATATTCTAGGCCTGCTTGGCATCGATCAAAAATCTTGTTCTTCTTTCGTCTCGACTAGATGCAGTAGCCTATCGAAGGAAAGCGATGCGGATATATGATGCAGGGTTTTGCAAGCATCCCGTGTACCTAATAATTAAGTATTGTTTAGGCTAGATTCATTCCAATAATAATAATTTATGTATTTCGTCGTCGTCTTAATCTTCCGAGCCCAGTCGCGCGCGACCAAAATGTATACGGAAAAGGCTGGTGCGCGTATGTGGTGCTGATGATGCGCTGCTTGGCAGTCGCGGGAGCGCGCCAGCCGTAGTTAACGATGCTCAATAGTCATCTTACACAAGGTCACGGTAACCCTACCATGCAAAGCCCACAAGTTTTCTGTCGTCATTATTTTGTTACTGATTAGACTATTATTAATAGGCTAACATAACCATTTCCCATTAATGATTCTTTAAATAAGATTATTGATCACATAATACAATAGAATACAATATCATAGAATAGTGCATTTTAATAATGATTAATAATATATTATTAGCCTACACATCATAGGCCCAGTTCAGTGTAACTTTGCTCTAGAAATATATTTGGGGCCAAGGGTACATGTTTCAAGGGTACATATTAAAAGTAATAGGCCTACTTTAGGATTTGTAGTTTTTATATTATATAATAGGCCTACTTTAGGATTGGTAGTTTTTATATTATGCCATATTATGCCAATATTATGCCCTACAGATAGATGAATATGCTATTACACTTAATTTAGCCTATAAATGTAACCTACAGAATTTAGCAGACACTATAAATCTGCTTTCTAATTCTTGCCTGACCACTGGACAGGCAACACATTAAAATGCTAGGTATACATTTTAAGAGTTGTAAAGCTATCCACTTTCATAATTTGGACAACCTGGATTAGCCTCCATGCCGCCTATATTTCGCCAAAATACTTTTTCTGTCCTCTTATAAAATCAGTGTAGTCAGTGCCTATATCTTTCAATTGCTCTCCAACAAGTACATTCTGGTATCTTTAGTGAAAAGACCTTGCACACCCCAGGTACATCAATTTTATGGTAGACTTTATGTAGCCTACGTTAAAAGGCTACATAGGAAACAGCTCCTCCTGCTGGTTGACTGAGGCCGTAGCCTGTCTGGTGGTCGTCTGGCTTGTTGTGATTTGCATGGAGAATATGGAAAAAGCAGTTCACATAAGTGAATGAGCAGTCCTGTATTACACCTGTAGAAAAAATATAGGTATGATTCATGGGTTGACCTTGAGCGATCTAAAATGAAATGAATTATAGCCTACAGTATCCTAGGTAAAGTGTTTTGTGGGCTATGTTATAGAAATAGCCCAGTTGCCTTACTGAAACAACCTGTAAAATGCTTTCACTGTGGTCTGTATATAGATTATTGTCCAGACGAATGAAACGCCGCATTAAGATACACAGTAGGGCCTATATAGGCTAATAGCTATGGTCGCCAAGTTTCGCTAGGAGGTATTTCTACGTTGCACAGGAAGTTGCACGATTTCGTTTAACGCAGTACCAGTTCCTTTTCCGGTCTCTTTTTCCTTAGCCACAGGAACACAATGGTAAAGTGAAACATTTTCAGAGAAGAATCTCTCAACATCAGTAAAATGCACAGATGATATAAAGCGAAGTATCGATGTTTTGTTACATATCGAATGTGGTTTTGATATAGTTATAGTATTAACGTACTTACTATTACCCCAAGATTTTTATCAAAATTGCCATAGTTGATGGCATGCCTTCGTTGCATAAGTCCTAGCGTAGATCTAGGTAGCTCTTGCTAGTATTTGTTATTATATAACCTACCCGAGTTTGGTAAGAACAGGTTATTTTTCCAGGGGTACATTTTGTTACCAACTCTTATGTTTAACTTTACGCTAATTTACGGGCTAGCAAGCTAATTATATTTATTGTTAGTTTAAATAGGGTACATTGCATGGGGAATGTGAATATGATCGGTCCTCTTAACCACAAAGTGATGCAGTCTTGTCAGTGATGCTTTAATAACAATGTCTGAACAAATGACTCTATGTGATTCTTATATGTGTACTGAGACAAGACCCCACAGCTATATGACAGTGTGAGGCGGTAATGGGTTTGGAGAATTGTGTCTAGCCTGTGGTCTTTTTCAGACGAAAGGCACATCATCCTTCGGTAAGAGGCGTAATAAGACGCATACCTTGTGCCGTCGCTGCGGATCCAAGGCATATCACCTGCAGAAGTCCACCTGTGGCAAATGTGGGTATCCGGAGAAACGCAAGAGAAAGTGTAAGTCGCCCGTGACCATGCTTTATTGCTATGAAAACTATGTATTACACATGGGTAAAATTATGTTTAATGCATGCGTTCAGTTTTGTTTTACAAATTAACGGGTTAGAAATCTAGTTGTATTTACTATTAGTTTAAATAGGCTACATGGGATATGTGAATTTTCAGCTGAAATGTGAATATGATCGACCCTCTTAACCACAAAGTGATGCAGTCTTGTCAGTGATGCTTTAATAACAATGTCTGAACAAATGACTCTATGTGATTCTTATATTTGTACTGAGACAAGACCCCACAGCTATGTGGGGTCAGACAATGTCTCACAAAGTGGTATGACCAATAATGTGTGTTTTTCTTATGTAGATAACTGGAGTGCCAAGGCTAAGAGAAGGAACACCACTGGAACTGGCCGTCTGAGACACATGAAGGTCGTCTATCGTAGATTCAGGTAAGATGGAACTCTTGTTAGAGTACCTGTTGAGACTGTCACACCAGGGTTTCCGCTGGGTCTAAAAATCCAAATTTATTTCATTTTAAAAAGATTTAAATTCCATGAAGTATTGTGTTCTTAAATAATTTTTACAGGTCTTATTTTTCCTACGACCATATAACGCTACCCCTAACGCTCATTGAAATGCTCCCGCAGCGCATTATGTTTTAGTTTTATTTTCCCACATGGGTGTTGTAGTTCTTTCTTTAGCTGGTCCAAATACAATTTGCTGTATTACGTCTCCAATGACGAACATGCAGCTTTTTTGTTATTGGTGCGAGTCTCTTTGGATTGTCTGTGTGTGAGTGTGAAACGGATCGAAGTTTAGTGATTCTTGGCATGGATTCTAAAGTTATGAATTGTTTGACCATAGAACTCTAGTTGACGCACATGTTGTGTGTTACAAAGTTATTTTAATTCATTCTTCGTTTTAAAAATAAAATAGAGTGCGCACAGCATGGAAGCCATACATTGAAACATGGTAAAGTTGCTTAATAACAACAATGCCTTAATCAGTAAGAGTTCAACATTCCTTTGACATTACAAGGCAAAGGAAGCAAGCCTTGTGGTTGTATTTACACATCCACATATTGAGATAAAAATAATGTGCTGTAAATAATGTCAATCCATCATTAAAGCTTAGTCTATATTCAGTGAGCTACCGGTAGGCCATTTCTGTTGCGGAGAATCGCATTTAACTAATATACAGCTGTTAAACATGTATTTTCAACATCATGTCTAGAAACTTTCTTTCTAGACTTTCTACGAAGTGATTGGGACATAGGTGCAGAGATAATATGAAATGTAAACTGAACTATTATTTGTAATAGTTTTATAATTATTAAACTATTTCAATGTGTTTCAAACGTTCAGCCCTCTATGACCTCCAATTCAAGTTAAACATTTTCTGCTGTATACAGAGAATACAGACTTGTCTCTGAACTTCAAAATAAATTAAATGTTTCACTTACCTCTCTTGTGCTGTGGGTCAAAATGACCCAGTGCACTAACTGTTTAATGCCAGCAGAGGGTGCCAACCACAACATGGACATGACATGCTGTGGTTGGCTCCCTCTTCTGGCGAACCAAGGTAGTGTTTGAAACCCAGGGACAACAGGGGGGTTAAGATTACATTAT